>PVIU01006575.1:0-100231 GCA_004026605.1 Ondatra zibethicus
AGTCAGGGTCACAGACAGCCAAGAAGCTGGGTCTCAGCCGGCCGATCATGTACTTGGCCAAGTCGGTCAGAGACTGGCTCACAGCGGCCCCGAACAGGAAGGTCCCCAGCACCTTGTAGATGGCGGCCACGTAGTTGTTGAAGTCGGAACGTGAATAGAGACGGTCTGTGTACACCAGGTAGGCCTCCCCTGATGAAACAAGGATGACGGTGGCTGTGATGATGACCCCAGCCATGAGTCCATGGGTGATCGTATCTGGACGGTAGGGGTACCGGATGGAGTCATCTCCGCAGTAGAACCCTCGTTTGTATGGTGTATTCACCAGAGTCAGGATGACGAAGGGCAGAGAGGCGACCAACACGCACAGCACGTCCAGCAGCACGAAGACCCACCTCCGCTCCATGTCGCCCCCGCCCAGGGACGCCCGCGACTCCCACTTGTCCCAGTTGTTCCGGCTCAAACAGATCTTTCTACTTCCTATTCAAAATCTTTCAATGGTCTGCAAGCTTCTATTATGATACAGCCCTTTCTACCTCTCCAAACTCAAATCCTTCCTACCACTTTCTTCTTCAACCACACTGACTTTCCTACTAATCCTTTAACAAACGTGAAACTTCATCTCATTTCATGACCTTTGTATGTGTCCTGTGCTTGAAAAAGCTCTTCCACCAGCCCTCTGAGGTCACTTCATGAGGTCTTTCTGGCTCTCTATCTAATACTGCCTCCCAAGCCCAGACCCCCTTTTGCCTTCTCATATTCTAATTTTGTTTATACATTAATATCTGATTATTTGGTTTACTGTTCCCCAACTCCTAGAACCATTTTTGCTGTTTAATTTTTGAGACAAGGTCTCTTGTGGCCCAGGCTGGAACTGAACTCACTATGCAGCCAATGTGGTCTTGATCTGTTTCCTCCATCTCCCCAGTGCTAGGATTACAGGCATATGCCACCATGCCTGGCTTTAGAATAATCAGTTCTTCAGTTTTTAAAACTGATTTTTTTTTCAGTAAAAGTGCACAGACCTAACATGTACAATTTGATACGCATATAAATACACATTTTCAACATTCTCTCCAATTAAGATAGAAGATGCTCCTCAGCTAGCCTGACTTAGAAGGCATGCGGTCTGCAATACTGTCTCACCATCTTCAAAATCTCTACAGCCACTCCAGTGCTTTTCTAATATGAAAGGCAGTACTCTGGCTATAAATTGTAAAAAAAATTGTAAAAATCTTCCAAGTATCTTATTCCATAGCTCCCAAATTAAAAACAAAAAACAAAACTGACCAAACTGCCTCAACTTCCAAAGTGCCAAGACTACAGGTATAGCCACACACCGACCCTATAGTTTCCTGAAGTGTACAAGTCACTCATAACACCTCCACTCTAAATAACCGCCGTCAAAGAAAATGCAGGGTTACAAAAGTTAAGTTTTCGTGTAACACTTTTTCTGGGGCGGGGCTGAAGACAGGGTTTCTCTGTGAAGACCCGGCTGTACTGGAACTGAACTCACAGAGATCGTCTGCCCTGAGCCACCACTGCCCAGCTGAGTAACACTTCTTTTGACTAGCAAAATATCATTTATAATTCTTATCTCCAAATTCTCAACTATTCATAAATTATAACTTAAAATAATTTAAATATTTCTCTAAATAAAAAAAGAACAAAAATAATTTGTTTTAATGCCACTATATGCTAAAGCACTAACATCATTTTAATGAAGATTATAGAAAACGTTTTTTAAACTTTTTTGAGACAAAGTTTCATGCAGCCCAGCTGGTTTTGAACTTGCTATACAGCGAAGGATGACTACTGATCTTCTTGCCCACCCCCTACCAAGTACTGGAGTTATAGGCATTCACTACCATGCAGGGCTCAAAATGGTATTGAAAGAAAACTCAAGTTTTGGGCTAGGCATGGCACATACCTGAAACCTCAACACTTGAAAGACAGAGGCAGAATTATCACAACAAGGTGAAGACTGCCTGGTCTATACAGCAAATCTGAGGTAGCCTGGGCTACAAAGAAAGACCTTGTCTTAAAAAACAGCATTAAAAATTAATCAAGCTAAGTTATAGGTACTTACTTCTAACTTACTATACATTTAGGCAATATTATGGTAAATTGTTATATCAACTTTTATATCAGACATATTGGTTATGACTTCAGTAATTCCTGTAATACCTGAGTTATATTTAGTGCTGTGTTCACATTTTTAATAGCTTCTTCAAAATTTTCTTCATCTTCTGGAGCTCCATTCTCATTCTTTAAAATCCCTATTAAAGTGAGAAATGTAAACAAATAATGGCTTTCCACTATCTCCCCGACACAGAAAAACCTTGTGAGGCTCTGAACAGAGGATCGGAATGCTGAGCCTTAACAAGAGATATCGCTAGCATTTGTTCTTAAAATATTGAAAAAAAAATTTATTCCCAAGGGAAAAGTAAAATTAAAAACTCATGATGACATCATCTGACAAGCGAAATCAAATAAATATTGGCTTCAAGCAATTATTTTTTTCAAAACTTATATAACAGTTATAATGCAGAAAATTACCTTGTCTAATCAAATCTCTGAAGTCCTCTTTTTCTTTATAGCTTTTAGGAATTCGTCCATTTGTCTAAATTGATTAAAAATTTTAAAGATCTAGTTATCGAAACTCATAATATGGAAATTTAGTGTCTAAAGTCTTCCTCATTCTCCACAGTAAGATTTCATAAAAAAGTGTCGTATATATTATATATGTATGCATATGTCATATGTACACATATATGCACACACATATATTAATATATATACATATAATATATATCAGTGACATCAGAAGCTCTCAGTTTGGAAAGAGTAACTATAGGCCATTTCTTTCCATTCATTCCTCACAATAGTTTCAGGATGAAATTTACTGAAATTCTAATGTTAATTAAAAGATTGCTGGGCAGTGGTGGCGCACACCTTTAATCCCAGCACTCGGGAGGCAGAGACAGGCGGATCTCTGTGAGTTCGAGGCCAGACTGGTCTACAAGAGCTAGTTCCAGGACAGGCTACAAAAATCTACAGAGAAACCCTATCTTGAAAAACCAAAGAAAAGAAAAAAATCAATATTAAAAGAGTGGTAGTTGGATTCAAACTTAAAATCTCTCACTTGCAATACACCCTCACTCAGGAAAACTTAACCTCCCACACCCTCAAAAGAGCTTGAAAATAGAGTCACATATAATTAAAAAAAAAAAAGAAAAAAGGACATACTTCACTATACCACTGTGCTAAATATTTAGCTATGATCACAATCCATGGAGTATGGCTGTGGTCCTAAAAATGAAACACAAATTGAAGAAAAATATTAGTATTAGTTAATATTAATTTTTCAATTATCCCATCTTATTTTCAATATTCACAACTATCTTCCAATACATATGAAGTAATAAACAGAGACAAATGAACGAGTTGTAGAAATGATTTTAGATTCTGAGACTTGAACTCAAAAAAGGAAATGATTTTAGAAATGATTTCTGAGCAGCTATGGAGTAGCTCAGTGAGTAAAATGCTGGTCAGACACAGCTATCAGCTGAAACCTCAGTGGATGGAAGTCAAGGCAGGCAGACCCTGGCACTGTCACTGGCCAACCAACCTAAATAATGGCTAGCTCCAGGCTCAGTGACAAGACACTGTCTCAAAAAACAAAGCAGAAAGCAACTGAGAGAACCTGAAGTTGACCTCTGGCCTCCACAGGTATATGCACAGCTTTCTGTAAACACAGAAACACACACATAAAGAGAGATGGAGAAAGGCTGAGGCTGAGGTTGATTTTAAAGGCAGTATCTACTTTAACCCTGATATATCAGGTATACAATAGTCCCTTTTGTTTCTTCAGCAAGAAAATAGCCTCAGACACACCACCCAATGGTACAGCTCAAATCTCTTAATTTGAGGAATCAATACTAGGCTGAAAAATGAGAACTTGCTGTTTCTGATAACCAAATGAATATTTTCATTTAATTAACTGTAGGTTGAAAAGGAATATATGCTCATTATAGCATCTGTTACAAATATGATTACTTCTGTAATGAAATATAGTTGGCATGGTAATTTTCAAACTCTAGAAATTACGTTTTGAGACATTTTCAACAAACATACCATTGAAATTTAAACTATTCATATATGTGTGTTCTGTTCTAGAAGAAAGGTTGGCTTCTACTTTCAATTACCTCACCTCATCTTGAGTGCTGGGGTCACAGATGTGCACCACTGTATCTGGCATAGTAAAACTATTTTTTAAAGTACATGTACCTATGGAGAAACAGGGCCATGGGGAGAACTTCTAGGATAAGTTAATGTCCAATTTCTTGACTTAGGTAGTGACTATACAGCAAACTTCAGTTTATCTACTTTTCTTTTTAAAAAAGGTTTTTAATCAGGTGTGGTGGAACATGCCTTTTTTCTCAGTGTCTGGGAGGCAGAGACAGGTGAGTATCTGTGAGTTAGGTGCTAGTCTGGTCTACTGTTGTTCTTCTTTTTTTTTTTTTTAACTTTAGGGGAAATAAATTTATTGAAAGAAAACAAAATAAAATACTATTGTGTGATCTGGTGACAGAAATATGGAAGTTTACAATACTTTGAAGCATGATTAATAAAAACTCAGAGACAGAAATTGGGGTTCAACCTAAAGGCTAGAAAAGCAAAACAGCCTCTGCCTCTTACCTTAACCTCAGTCCAAAAACGGCGACCCTGCCTCCAGGAATCTCAGAATGAGACTGAGTCTGTGAGCTGTCTCCTCCCGTCTTATATTCCTCTCTAGGGCTGGGATTAAAGGCATGCACTGCCTGGTTTCTATGGCAAACTGGTGTGGCTACTGGGACTAAAGGTGTGTGTTACCACTGCCTGGTCTGGAAGGCTGACCAGAGGGGCTATTTTACTCTCTGATCTTCAGGCAAGCTTTATTTATTAAAATACAAATGAAATGCCACTATGATATTTTTTCACATTGGATGTGTGGTGTGTGTGTGTGTGGGGTGTGTGTGTGTGTGTGTGTGTGTGTGTGTGTGTGTGTGTGTGTATTTACCCACAAAAAACCTTAGGTTAAAAAAAAAAGTGAAGCCAGGCACAGTGGCACATACTCTTAATTCAGCACTCTGGAGGAGGAAGAGACAGGAGACTATCACAAATTAGGGTCAGAATGATCTATAAAGAATGTTCTAGGCCAACCAGGGTTATTCCTTGAGACTGATTCAAAACAGCCAAAAGAAAAAAAAGGAAGAAAGTTTAACTCTAAACTTAAGGTCTCTCTCTCTCTCTTACACACACACAACCACCACCACCAACCTTTTTATCCATATGCTCCAAATCATAAGACTGAAAATGTTCTCTCAGTTCAGGAAATGGCTTGTCTAGTCGTAGATCCTCCAATGCATTATCTGGATGAGATTCTATTACTGTCAAACAATACCAAAAGATATATTTAATTCTTTAGTAATATACTACATTATAGGAACTTAAGGCACAAACACACACATTTTGTTTATGTGATTGGTTGGCTAGACATTGTGAGGGGGAGCTTACTCTATAGCCCAGGCTAGCCTTGAACTCATAGCAATCCTCCTGCCTCATCATCCTAGTTGCTGTTATTATAGGCATGAGCCACCAACACCTGACTGGAAACCTTTAAATTTTTTTTTCTTTTTTTGAAATAAGAGTCTCACTTTAACCTTGATTAGCCTGGTACTGAGTATACAGAACGGGTTGGTCTCAAGTTCACAGAGATCTGCCTCCTAAGTGCTGGAACTAAAGATGTGCACCACCATGACCGGCTGGAATTCTATAATCCTGATGGTCACAGTGCCTACGGAGTTTTTTTTCACTGTGTTACTAAATTACAACTTATGTATAGTAAACAGACAAATTTTGAGTTGTATGCGTCTGTTTTCTTTTATGGTAAACCCAACCTTGCCTTGAACTCTCGTTTCTCCCACCTCCGTCCCCTTAGTGCTAGGGATTATAGGCATGTATTACCACATCTGGCTGACTATAAGTTTTAATGAAAGTACAGAATTTGTTACTATAACTGAGAAAGCTCCAGACTGACAAACGTATGCACAGGCAACTCCTGGCAATCTATCCACCCTTCTCCATCATCTCCTGGATGCTTGCTCCTTTTACCTCAACATCAGTTACTTCTCACTTCCTGATCTGACTTTGGACACTGCTCTCCAAATACAAATCAATGTACACTTTTAATGAGTGTTTATAACTAGATTATAATTCTGCCTCTTGCCATGTCACGGTAGACAAAGAACAAATATCTTCCTATGCAGATGTAACAGTATCAGCCTAATAAAGGTCTTCTTAAGAGTAAAATGCAATCACTTACATAAAAGCAGACATACAGCTAACAATGTTGACCCTCATTGCCACCTGTCTCCTTTATCCATTCCTAACATCTTCCCTAAGCTAGAGGCTCTCATCCTCTCTTCTTCCCTTCTCCCTTTTTGCTCCTCCTCCCATCATACCACCAGAAATTTAACAACCCTCAACCTTTGCTCCTTTAAGTCCGTTCACTCTCTACTTAACATTAGAGTGGACCTACATAAAACAAAAATTTTACTCTGTCACTTTCCCACTTTTTTTTATTTTTTGTTTTGTTTTTTGAGATAGGGTTTCTCTCAGTATAGCCCTGACTGTCCTGGAACTCGCTCTGTAGACTACTGAGTCTAAGAACTAAGAACTAAGAGAGACCTGCCTGCCTCTGCCTCCCCAGTGCTAGGATTAAAGGAGCTGTGCCATCACCCCCCTCCCCATGTACACACAACTTTAACTCTTAAATAGTCCAACATCATTTACCAAAAGCTTATCCTAACTGCCCAAATGACACTACTCCCA
This sequence comes from Ondatra zibethicus, assembly GCA_004026605.1. Lineage (NCBI taxonomy): Eukaryota > Metazoa > Chordata > Mammalia > Rodentia > Cricetidae > Ondatra > Ondatra zibethicus. The sequence goes on from PVIU01006575.1 coordinate 6,874, forward strand.
GTGATGCTGTCCAGGTTAATAGCTATTGTTACACCAACTGAGTGCCCGGCTCATATCATAGCAAGCACAGAATAAAAACACTCAATTCAGTGGAACCATTTTTTAGAGTAGTGAAGGAAAATTTTATAAAATTCTAAGATTAAGATTCTATAGGAAAAGCCAATATCAGTCCTGGGCTGATGTAGGCCTGCCTACGAATGTCTCTAGTCTCCTTGAACATGAAATGGAGAGATCAAAGGCCAGTATGAGACTAGAACAAAAGACTGGTGTGAAATGTTACTATAATGCAGTGGTTCTCAACTTGTGGGTTGTGACTCCTTTGTAACTCACATATCAGATATCCTGCATATCAGATATTTACATTACAACTCATAACAGATGCAAAATTACAGTTATGAAGTGGCAACAAAAATAATATTATGATTGGGAGTCACCACAACATGAGGAACTGTATTAAAGAATTACAGCATTAGGAAGGTTGAGAACCACTAGTGTACTGTCTGTGTCCAAGTGACCCACATACTCTTGTTAGGTAGCCCTAAGTGCCCAACTATGAGCTGGGGAGCAAAAGAAACCAGGCACTTACATAGCTGTCAAGCCTCTTAACAAGATGAAGTAGTACATTATGTCTCTGATCTACACCCATCTATAATGCTATGTAAGGGAATAGCAGACAAAACCTATTGAATCAGTCTAGAGAGATGGCTCAGTGACTAAGAGCAGTGGCTACTCTTCTAGAGGTCCCAGGTTCAATCACCAGGACCAACATAGAGGCTCACAACCATCTGTAACTCTGATCTTGATGACATGAGGCTCTTTTCTGGACTATGCAGGCATTAGGCATACACTTGGTACATAGCCATAGATATAGGCAGGATATCCATACACATTTAAATAAGTTAAAAAAAAAAAAAACCTACTGAATCCAATTGCCTCTTTGAACCTGCAGCCAGAGATGCACTGCTATAAACTTATTTCATAATTTCAAACTGACTTTCTAAATTACCAAGTATCTAAAATTACAGCTCAAGCAACCAATAGCAAGTCCCATATGCTTAACAATTTTACCTGGGTGTTCTTTTATAATAATCCTCATATAACCAACTAGTCCATATGTCCTACAAATCAAAAGAGGGATCTGGGAATTCCAGAGGACATCTGCTAGACGCAGTAATGTACTGTAAAGGAAGGCAAAGTAAGAACATAAGCAAGTGAATATATGTCAGACAGGGAACTCTAACATAAACAGGCAAGGGTAGAGTGGAAAGCAAGCAGAGGGATGTGAGACCTTAGTCTATTTTATTAGGAAGAATGCTGGTGAAAGCACTAAACTTTTTTTTTTTTTCAGATAGGCTTTCTCTGTGTAATAGCCCTAGCTGCCCTGGAACTCACTCTATAGACCAGGCTGGCCTCAAACTCACAGAGATCCGCCTGTCACTGCCTCCTGAGTACTGGGATTAAAGGTGTGCATCACCATGCCTAGCTCTATCTAAACATTTCTATGACAGTGAAACACATTTATAAAACCCATGTATATACTACAAATCTTCCTGTAATCAATAATAACTTAACTAGTTTGACTTTAGTTTTCTGGGTTTTGATATTTCTGAAACACTAAATCTCACTATGTAGCTCAAGTTAACCTGAAACTTACTGTGTAGGCCATGCTGGCCTCAAACTTAAAATCTGAGTACTATGATTATAGGTATGTAGCATCACACCTGGCTTCTAATTAGTTTTTCATCACTTAGCAATATCTAATGTTCACTTAAAATAATCTAAAAATATCCAAATATCTCATTTTTTCTTTCCTATTCTTTCAAAGCTAGAATACTTACAAGAGCACCAAATTAAGCATTTCTTTAAGAATTTTTGAAATCAGACTAAATGTAAAAGCAGAAGAACATGCATAGGGAAAACTATGCAAATCAAGTAAGACTAAGAGAGATATTAACACCTAAAATTTACCTTTCAAGAAGCTGAGTTGCAACCACAATAGTAAACCTACAGAAAAATGAAGGATCATTGTCTAGAAGGTTTTCTGGACTCTAAATAAGACAAGGGGAGGAAAAAATTCAACAATTTCACATATTAAACATGGCAGAAACAGCTATTTTAAAAATAAATGAGTTGAAAAATTAAATTCCAACTAAATACAAATGACACAATGATTCAAAATTCTACATTCTGGGGCTTTGAATTATTTTTAAAAACATACTGTAGCACAGAAATAACAATGTGTGTATATATGTGTGTGTGTGTGTGTGTGTGTGTATCATACCTCTTCCACAAAACTTCCAGAGACGTCACTATTTAGCTCTTGTAAGAATTCCATGGCAGCTTGAGCTCGGTTCTTTCAAAAACAAAGCATTTGACTTGAATTAGAAAGTACTTAGCCTCAAGCTGATCCCAAATCTTACAGATTAAGAAAAACTCACTGTGAAAATTTCCAAATCCCATGCACAGATGTGACAATTCTGCTCCTCAGTACTCAGCTGAGGCTCAAGTAGAATGTCACTCAGGGTTGGACTAGATTACCACCAGAGTTCTTAAATAAACACATTATTTGATCTCACTTTTCTGACAAAAAATAGGTGGCAGGCAGGATTATACTGGATCAAGTTCAGACCCACTCCAACCACCCACATCTATAATCCCATCAAAGAGTGGCCAATCACTAAATAAATGCAACTTCCATTCAGAATATGAACACGGATGTCTAAGGTTTTCATTTGAAATACAAAAATAAAGAATTTTTTGGCTAACACCACTGACTAATTTCTTTTTTTATTAAGAATTTTTTTCTTCATAGTCTTTACTATAAGAATTTTTTAATATAATTTTTTCTCATTTTACATAGCTGTCCCTGTTCCCACTCCCTCCCCTCTTCTCGCTTCCTCCACCTTCCCCCCAACTCCACCTCCCATCCACTCCTCAGAAAGGGTAAGGCTTCCCATGGCTGGTCATCAAAGTCTGACACTTTCAGGCAAGCAAGACCAAGGCCCTCCCCCCATATCTAGGCTGAGCAAGGTATCCCTCCAAAAAGAATGTGCTCCTTGATACCAGTTCAAGCTCTAGGTATAAATCCTCATCTCCCTGCCAGTGGCCCCACAGACTGTCCAAGCCTCACAATCCACTAAACATCAACATTATTTAAGACTTTAATAAAGGACAGTGTAAAATCACAGGGGCAGTATTCTAAATTCTTCAACGACCAAAAGACATTTACCAGATTAGAAAATGAGCTAAGCCAACTTTTCACTCAGAAAATAAGGTCTTTTAAAGTCAGAGCTTTTCTAGCAGCCAAGATATAGTGACATTATTAGATGCTCACACACAACCCTGCTTTCTAACTGCTTACCTTGCCAATACTGCTTTTTTGAAGGAAAAAACTAAAGGGGGTAGAAAAAAAAAGTCAAGATTTATATGAATATAAAGCAAAAGTTGTTTACCATTTATAATAGTGTTTGTATTGATTTCAAAAGATAAATCGTACATGTGTGTTACTGTCCTTTACCACTAAGCTATGCCCCCAGCCCACAGACACTATTCTCATAACAGATTATAACAGTCTTCGTGAAGATAGAAAAGCCGACGGGTTAGTAAGTCAATGTTCCCCAAGGCACACATTTCATAGGATGCTCTGAGAGAAAAGAGTTCCAAGATTGCAAAAGAAGAAACAGCATATGATGATATACCTCCTTGGAAAGTCATAATATACTTGATAATAGAGTTTTATAGTAAATAAGTTTTAACCTCCTGTGAACCATTCCCCAAACTCTTTTGGCCATTAAATCTACTGTCCCACTTAAGAGTTATTAACATCTCCTATAAACAGTGTTCACAGACACCTAGCAAACACTGTGATGAACTACTGGCTTTTGCAAGAAATCACAAAAGATTCACTCAGGCTTCCTCCCACATATATGCCAGTCATATTCCCAAAGGCCCAAACTCAGGCTGCTGATGAAAGTCAGGGCACAATTTTATGGCAAAGGCACACAGTTCCGTAAGAAAAAGATGGCTGGGTGGTGATGGTGCACATCTTTAATCCCAGCTATCAGGAGGCAGAGGCAGTATCAGATCTCTGTGAGTTTGAGACCAGCCTGGTCTACAGAGCAAGTTCCAGGACAGCTAAAAGCTACAGAGAAATCCTGTCTCGAAAAACTCAAAAAAAAAAAAAAAAGAAAGAAAGAGAAACCTTATACTCAGCACATCCTACATAATCAGCTAGATAAGCAATAATAATACAACTTCCATTATTCTCTGCCTCCTGATGTTGGGAGTAAATGCATGTGCCATCATGGCCAGCTATCACCCTTGCTTACTATATCTGATGTCCTAAGTATGACCATAACACTGCACTAACACTACGGACTTAGAAAGAACTCAGAATTCACAGGTATGAGAAAAATGACTACTGCCTTGTACTAACAGTAGTAAAGACAGTCAGTGAGTCCTGTTTGCTAATGGGCAATTTCCCAGCATTGTCCCAGCACTTCATCTTTAGTCACTCTTCTTTACCATAACCTAAACATAGGGTCATGAGGGTAAATTGGTACTCAGGCCTCACTTTGCATGTACTACCTTCTCTAACAGGTTCCTATTTAAAAGAACAGAACATACTTGTTTCCAGCATCTTCTCCGCTGACCTGGTTTCCATCAATAATTGTAAATGATCCAATACCTGGGGAGACAGAAGACAGTCAAAATATGTTTTGGTTTGGTTTATTTTGTTTTGGCTTTACCCTTACCAATTTGAACGCCAGTATACATGTGCCACTGCACACGTGTGGAGGTCAGAGGCCAACCCATGGGAGTTGGTTCTGTCCTTTCACCATATGGGCTCCAGGGATCAAAGTCAAGTTTGACAGCAAGCACCCATCCACTAAGCCATCCTGTCAGCCAAGAATATGTAACTTTTTATACCGACCTTAAAGAAGTTACCTAGAATGCAATCACCAATATTATATTACCTGGCAGTACCAAGTTTTTAAGAATTTCAGTTCCTGTAGCTGTTGCATTTATTAGGCAAACATGAGCAGATTCCAAAGCTTCCTGTCCATGATCACCCCACAACCTATAAAACAAAAAACAGATTGAATATTGAAGGGTTCTCCAAAATATGACTTTCTTATTTGAATAATGATATTTAAAGTATTCTTTCATAAAAATAACATATAACATATCACAGCAAATGTGAGATATGAACTGGTAATATTGATAATATTGTGGGGTTATCTGACAATGTAATTGAAAACTTTGATAAATCATCCTTTACATGATATAACCAGTACTATTAAGCTTTGTCTTTCTAGTCTTTGTTTTCCTCCTTTAAAACCAGATAATGTATAGCACAGAAAGCCTAGAGGTACACTCATCAACATTAAAGAAAGGTCTTAGCCAAGTGAAGCAGCATGCATCTGTTGTCTCAGCTATTCAGGAAGCAAAGCAGAAAAAGCCCTTGAAGCAACCTGAACACCACAGTGAAGCTCTACCAGAGAGAGAGAGAGAGAAAGAAAGAAAGAAAGAAGAGAGAGAAGAAAAAGAAAAGGGAGGAAGGCAGGCAGACATCTTGCACCTAAAACCTAGTCTGTTCTCAATTTCATTTCTTCAAGTGATGTGGAGCCAGTACATTTAAGATCTTGATATAGGACATTTCCCCTGTGACATCTACAAGAATAAGCAAAAGCTTTATCAAGAAACGTACTTATTATCATCTGGAAAAACCCTGCATTGGATTCTGCAGAAGTGCTTTAAAATATAATAGACAATATTAATTGGTGTAGGAGGTTCTTCTGTATTTGTGTTGCTTTCATTGGTGAATAAAGAAACTGCCTCGGCCTTTTGATAGGGCAGAAATCAGGTAGGCAGAGTAGACAGAATGGAATGCTAGGGAAAAGGTAATGTGGCAGACGCCATGAAACTCCTGTCTGAGACTGATGCTGGTTAGAAATCTTTCCGGGTAAGCCACGGCCTCGTGGTGCTATACAGATTATTAAAAATGGGTTAAATCAAGATGTGAGAGTTAGCCAATAAGAGGCTAAAACTAATGGGTCAGGCAGTGTTTAAATGAATACAGTTTCTGTATAATTATTTCGGGGGTTAAGCTAGCCGGGCACCAAGAATGCGGCCCGCTTGCCTCATACTACAATTAATGTTGCCCTTGATTGCCTTCCAGATGTTAAAGGTAAGTCTCTATTGCTGAAGACACCATGCACTTCAAACACAAGACCAGAGGAACTGAGGGGAATTTGACTGGAAGCCTTCTGCCTGAGGACCAGCTTTCATGGTATACAAACTGATGAGGGAGAAAAGCACTGATAATCCAACCAGCTGTAATGCCTATGAATCACAAAGGTGACGACCATTATGGCATGACAGCCATGAGGGTTCAACAGTGGCACTCCTATATTGGTGGTGACCAACAGCTCTCCAACTGGACTTAAGGCCTACTCAGCAGGAGAGAAATCATACCTGTTACTGAAAAATTAACCAACGACTCAGGGCTGGAGAGGTCATAGATGCTAGAGAAGAACCTGTTGCCACCACTTTACTAACTAGCATAACTTCTGCCTGCATTCTAAATATTTACTCTTATACCCACAGATAAGTGTAGTTCTGACCACTCATTAAAGAAACTTCTCTTTGTAACCATTACAGAAATCATTACAGAGAACTACAACCGGTCAAAAAGCAAAGTGCTCAGATTCAATTGATATATCTATGACACAATTTCTGTACCTAAGGCTCAGAGAACACCATGAAGGGAGACGAGGCAGAGAAACTGTGAAAGTCAGAGGGCCAATAAATCAACTGTGAGACTGTGTCTCCTAGAAATGACAGGGAAGATACATCCTTGATACCACAACGTGGCTGCCCAAATAAGACCTGAAGAACTAAAACACTAACATACATGCTAACATGGAAGGGGGAAATCCCACCCATAGACAAAGAACTACAGGCAACTAAGGAATGCAGAGCATCAGTCTTTCTCACAGATGAGTCCCCCATTGGTTAGTGAATATCAAGTGGCCAGCTGCAGCACACCATACCAGTCTGCTCTCTATATGCTGCCATACCATTTGTGAACCGGGAAAGGGGCTGGAGATTGAAACACACAAAGACACACAGACAGAGAGACACGAGTCATCCTTGAAACAGGAATGCCCCAAGAATGCCCCCTTTATTGTGTCCAGGGGCAGCTTATATAGGGATAGCCACGCTCCAGACAAACACACCAGAAACCATTCCCCTGCTATCAGGAACTCCTGCTCAGAGCAGCTGCAAGCATTACAAGTTGTTTACCAGATCTGGGGGTTCACAGCTCCCAACAGCTAACCTTGAGACCATATACATATAGTTAACACTAAATGGACTGAGCAGGTCGTATTTAAATATTTAGGAGTGTGTATGTGTTTGTGTGTGTGTGTGTGTGTGTGTGTAACAGTAACAGAGGAAAAGAGGCCATGATTTTGAGAAGGAGCAAGGGGGTACATGGGAGAAACTGAAGGAACGAAAGAAAGGAAGAAAATTATATAATGTTTAATTGAAAAATATATAAAATCTATAAAAAATAATGCGAACTGTAGTGATATCTTATTTGTGTTTTAATAAATAAAGCTTGCCTGAAGATCAGAGTGCAGAGTTAAGCCACTAGAAACCAGAGGGTAGTGGCACACAACTTTAATCCCTGGACTCAAGGCCACCCTGGGCTACATGAGATTGAATCTGTCTAAAAAGAGAAATAGAACTCACACAATGGTACTCGGGAGTCACATGCTTTTAAGCCCAGCACTAGGGAAGTGCTGGCGGAGAGAGGTGTATAAGGCAGGAGGAGACAAAGGCTCGTGGCAGTCTGAGGTTTGGTGGAGAGCATTGCAGTCTGCAGTCATGCTGAGGACAGGATCGCCCCTTTGTCTGAGCCTCGGTAGAGGTAAGAACTCTCTAGTGGATTGGCTGCTTTGCTTTTCTGATCTTCAGCTTGAACCCTAATATCTGTCTCTGGATTTATATTACTTATGCTACAGTAACATTAGACTATTACAAATATTCTAATAGCATGATTAAAAAATGCATACATTTACAAACACAGAGGTATAATAAGAATTAGAAATATAAGTTATAACTTGATTGATACTGCTATATCATTAACAAGTTCATGATTACACACGTGCCATGGTTTTGGGGCCAAGCTGGTCACCTTTACTCCCCCACTCCTCAACATAAATACACACCCCAAAGAAACCCCAACCAACCAACCAACAATCTACTATTTCTCTTCAGGACAGGAAGTCCAAATTATTTGAAAATGCCACTGTCAGCGAGTACAATTAGATGCTGGAGGACTAAGACTCTGACATTCCTTCCCTGTCACCAAAATAAAGCCTAGCCCAACCAACTGCGCCATTTGCGTTTTCATTTACTGAGCATCTATCTCTTCACATTAAAGGGTCCCAGAGCATGCTGCTGGCAAAGGGCTTTGCCTAAAAGAGCTAGTCTCTGAACAGCTGTCAAATGGAGGGATAGCCTGGAAAAGCCACACAGACCAGAAACAGACTTTTTCTTGTCTATGGAAACGGGACACACGGTCTTATCTGACTAATAAACGGTAGGATAGTTGAAGAATGAGCCTTAGAGTACTGGTGCATCCGTTTTCTTGCTGGCCTGAGAACCAGGCCTTGATCACTGGCTGCTACCTGCTCATCCAACTTCGTCTGTTTCCTTCTGACCCTTCTAAAGCCATAAACAGTTCTTGTTAGGATGGATAAAATTTAGTACTTTAAGGAATGGACTCAATAAAAATCCTCTCCCGGTATCTAGTAACCTTACTTATCTTCTCAGTTTTGTTGCCTATGGTTCTACCTACACTTCGTACAAGAGAGTGTAAGAACTCACAGTAGTTACCGTCCTTCTCTCTACAAGCTTGGGAGAAAGGATGAGTACAAAAAAGCTAGATGACCCCAAGTTGAAACACGAACAAATCTGGACCAGTTACCTAATTTACGAGTCTTGGTTTCCCTGTCTGTATCCAAGATCAACTGCCTTAAAGGATGGTCTCAGAACTAAGCGTCTAAATCCCTGATACAGTACTAATGAGGCTGTCAGGACAAACGGAAATTCCCTCCTTTAGGGACACAGAGTATCGTGGGAGCTCCTGAGAGCAGAGGTGGTGGCAAGCACTTTCACAACTTCTACGGAGTCAACACACAGAAGATAATAAAAAGGAATGGAGAGGGGAGAAAAATGAAAAGCAAGGATAGAGAAGTAGTTGAAGGATCCACCTGATGGTGTAGATAAGCCCTGATGGTTAAGGTATTTACAAATGGCTGAGTCCCAGAAATGCAGTTAGCATGAATTAAGACATTCGTTATGCGAATGAAATACCTGATTTATAAGACAGCGTGAACAAAAAATAGTAACTTTTTACAATGATTACATGTTGAAATAGTAATATTTTGGACATACGACGTTAAATAAACATTATAAAAATTGATTTCGGGGTGGGGGGTGGGATGAAGCTCAGTTTGGCAGCGCGCCAACCATGCACGATGCTCAGAGTTCCATCCTCAGCACCTAATAAAATGGATGTGGTGGTCCACAGGGGTAATCTCAGCTGTTGAGATAAAGAAGCAGGAGGATTGCTGCAAGTTAGAGTCTAGTCAGTCCTACATAGCAAGTTCCAGGACAGTCAAGGGTGAAAGACTGAAACAAAGGAGGCAGGGCAAAAACTTATTTTTGAGCCTGGCCTGGCAGAGAACATCTGTAATCTCAGCACTTGAGAAATAGATGATTGAGTTCAAGGCCAGCCTAGGCTGCTTAAGGCCGTTTCTCAAAATGAACAGGTGGGGAGAGGGCAGTAGTAGCAAAATTACTTCCCTGTCTTTTTACTCTCCCCATGCCCAGATTCTTTCCCATGTAGCCCAGGCTGGCTCCCAATTTCCGATCCACCTGCCTCTGCCTCTCAAGCGCTGGGATTACCAACGAGAGGCCGCCACCACGTCCGGCTTCTTTTAACTTATTTTAAAGGTGCGTAGCTACTGTAAAAATTATGATTACGAACAGAGATTGATCACCCGAAACTAGCATTATGCATTTCTATTGGACAGCGCTGGCGTAGAACAACACTGCGGCCGGGATAGGGTGCCCCCCGACTCCCTTGTTCCGTGAACGCAGGGGCCGGCCGCGACCGTGCAGCCCAGGTTCGCGGCCCTGCGGGAAGGGGCGTCCCGGCCTTCGCCCAGCACGCTGGCCAGTGACCGAGCCCGGAGCGCCGGCTCCCCACGCCCCGCGCCGCCGGCCGCCGCGTCAGGCCTGAGGGAGGCCCGCCCACGCAGCCTAGGCACTTGGGCCCCGCAAACCCGCCGGCTCGCTCCCTCGGAAACCCTGGCTCACCTCAGCTGCCGGTCGTACTTCTGCTCCTTGAGTAGTTTGCCCTGCTGCGCCATTGCCGCGCCCGCGCAGCTAGCAGCGAAACGAGGGAGTAGGCCGCCTCCCACTTACTGGCGCGCAGGCGCACTAGGCACCCTCCGGCTACCACGGTCTTCAGCGCGCCGCCGGTAGGGGGCGCCGCCGCCGCACTGCGCACGCGTCACCGGTAAGTACGGCAAACCAGAGCTAGGTAGTGTGTTTCTCTGTACGTGCTATCGTTGTGGGGAGCTCCGCTTTTTAAATCAAGCCGACTTGGATTTTAATTGCTAATTGTAAAAATGGCTCTTTCCCGTTCAAACCTTCAGTTTGTTCACCCGTACAATGGGAATGCATAGCTCTCTCATTTTTAAAATGAGATTTTATTTGTTTGAGACACAGTCTCACTATGGTGGCCCTTTGCTGCCCTGGAACTCACTATGTAAACCAGACTGGCATCGAACTCACAGAGAAGACCTGCATCCCGAGTTTGGCATTAAATACTAATACCTCCATGAGGGGCTTGAACTGAGATTTTAAATACAGAGAGGGTCAGACTCTCAAAAGTTCTTGTATGATCGACTTTCATTACGATTCCTCTGGTTAACTCATTTCTCCCCTCCTGCCAGGAGACAAGCCCACACCTTGAGAACCTGTTTTGAACTACAGAGCCAGCGGCTCCCATCAGTGAAGCAAACACTGATAAACCTCAGCTCTCTTCTGGGTGAGTTCACAGTACCTGAGAGCCAGCTAAGGGACAGTACACCAGCATACTTACCAAGGTGTCTCTCCTATATAAAGAAGCTGCCTTTTGGGAGTAGACAGAGGAGCCCCACCCCACTGCCGGCATCCCTCCAAGAATGTTCCCTGTGATGGAGGGATGGAATGATACTTTGAACAGGAAGGAACAGTATCATCTCTTAAGAATTCCCTCTGCTGGCATAACTGGATATCAACATGTAGAAAAATGAAAATAGACCCATATCTAACACCATGCACAAAACTCAAGTCCAAATGGATCAAAGACCTCAACATAAAGCCACCCACACTGAACCTTATAGAAGAGAAAGTGGGAAGTACACTAGAACGCATTGGCACAGGAGACCACTTCCTAAATAGAACCCCAGCAGCACAGACACTGAGAGAAACAATTAATAAATGGGACCTCCTGAAACTGAAAAGCTTCTGTAAAGCAAAGGACATGGTCAACAAGACAAAACGACAACCTACAGAATGGGAAAAGATCTTCACTAACCCCACATCAGATAGAGGTCTGATCTCAAAAATATACAAAGAACTCAAGAAATTGGACACCAAAAGAACACATAATCCAATAAAAAAAAACGGAGTACAGACTTAAACAGAGAACAATCAACAGAGGAATCTAAAATGGCTGAAAGACACTTAAGGAAGTGTTCAATATCCTTAGTCATCAGAGAAATGCAAATCAAAACAACTCTGAGATTCCATCTTACACCTGAAAGAATGGCCAAGATCAAAACACTGATGACACTTATGCTGGAGAGGTTGTGGGGAAAAGGGAACACTTCTGCATTGCTGGTAGGAATGCAAGCTGGTACAACCCCTTTGGATGTCAGTGTGGCGATTTCTCAGAAAATTAGGAAACAACCTTCCTCAAGACCCAGTAATACCACTTTTGGGCATATATCCAAAGGATGCTCAATTGTGCCACAAGGACGTGTGCTCAACTATGTTCATAGCAGCTTTGTTTATCATAGCCAGAAACTGGAAACAACCTAAATGCCCCTCGACCGAAGAATGGATAAGGAAAATGTGGTACATTTACACAATGGAGTACTACCAGCAGAAAAAAATAACGACAGCTTGAATTTTGCAGGCAAATGGATGGAGCTAGAAAACATTATTTTGAGTGAGGTTACCCAGACACAGAAAGACAATTATCACATGTACTCACTCATAGGTGGTTTTTAAACATAAAGCAAAGAAAGCCAGCCTACAAACCACAATCCCAGAGATCTTAGAGAACAATGAGGACACTAAGAGAGACTTACATAGATCTAATCTACATGGGAAGTAGGAAGTATAAAAAGACAAGCTCTCCTGAGTAAATTGGGAGCATGGGGACCTCGGGGGAGGGTTGAGGGGGGAGGGGAGAGGCAGGGAGGGGAGCAGAGAAAAATGTAGAGCTCAATTTAAAAAAAAAAAAAGGAGTTCCCTCATAGCCAGGAGATGCTTGCCTTTAACCCCAGCACTTGGGAAGCAGGAGCAGGCAGATCTTTGAATTCGAGGTTAGACTGGTCTACAAAGAGTAACAGATGAGCCAGGGCTACACAGAGAAACCCTGGAAGAGAGAAAGAGGAGGGGAGGGTAGTTGGGGGGGCTGTGTTTCATAAGGTAACAAATAAGAAGAGGACTAGGAGGTTTGACAGGCAGCTGAAGCTGGCTATGAAGACCAGGAACAAGAAGAAATTTAAAGCTGCACTTGCCATGTGACACGGGATGACTGTCCTGTGGTGGCCAATGCTAAGGAAGCAGTTGATGAGCAAGTTGAGGACAGGAGGAAGCAAGAGGCTTGGTGGCAACTAAGGAAGGAGATAAGGATTCCCTTCTGCATTCCAATCTCTACAGGGGCCTCCAGATTAATGATTGCTAGATCCTGTGACTGCTATCCCAGCCCAACATGAGTGTACAGTTTCACACACAATCCCTCTATCCATGGGAGGTGGGGAGGGAACAGAAGAGGTTTGACAGTAATGTTGCAGTGCTGATAAATGTACTTCCCCTGGGCACAGTGTCAGGACTGAGGTGAGGGCACACCCTGCCATGACTTCCCTTCCAGTCCCTATGGAACCCAACTGATGGGAGAGAAAGGCATGAGGCTTTCCCAGCTCAGCTCGTTAAGTGCGTCTGTTGTCACATTTCCTTCTCCAGTTAGACAGGTGAAAGACGAGAGATAATAAAATACACCCAGGGGATGTGAGAAAGCCCAAAGTGACAGGTGGAAGTTCACTACAGAGCCTCTCACGCACAATGGCACCAGGAAAGGAAAGATCAACAAATGTGATTGGAAATGAAATACATCAGGAAGGGGCTACTGCCTGTGAATGCATGATTTTAAGAAGGATTGAGTTGTTGGTGTCTGTAAAAAGATACCTCAAAGCATGCATTTCTTGCAATTGTTTAATATTTATTTATTTATGGCTGTGTACAAGAATGTCATGGTGCACCTGTGGAGGACAGGGAACAACTTGCAGAGGTCACTCTTCTTCTTCCACGCAGGTTCCAGGGAAAACCCAAGCCCTCCAGTTTGGCAGGAGCCTTGACCTTCTGAGCCTTCTTGGTGCCTCTCCTTTAAGAAAAAAAAAAACTTAAATATGTATATCTGTGGGTATTCACGTGAATGCATGAAATGTAGGCCAGAATATGGAATTCCCCTGGAGCTGGAGTTACAGGTGGTTGTGAACCCTCCGAGGTGGGTTCTGGGAACTGAGCTTGGGTCCTCTGCAGAGCAACAAGTGCTCATAACTGCTGAGCCTTCTCTCCAGCCCTCGAGATTTGCTGGTGTTAAAAGAATTGGTGCAAAGGAAATGAAAGATATCAGGAAGAGGACTATCACTTCAGTCACTTAAGTTGCAAGATTGAAGCAGGGTCTTTGCAGAAGCAAGCTTTACCCTGATCTTGAGGGGGATGGGGTTATGACATTCACACCACCTGAGGTTTCACAGCGTGGGAGTGATAAGAAGAGTTTAATTCCTTTTTGTAAACAAGAGTTTTATGGTGCTTGACAGAAGAGACTAACATTTACTGTTGTACATGCACAGCCTGCTTTACACACAGAGAATAGGCTCGGAATGGGACAGGGAAATAGCCCCAGCTAAGAATTAGAAACAAATGCTCTCACATTTCTGGCCAGACCCAATTCAAATCTGTGATCTCATCCATCCTTGTTGATCTCTACCCAGAGACACTGGTCTATAGTTTTGGGGGAAGTTGAAGACAGCCTATGATTCGTGAGAGATCAGCCAAGAAAGGAAAGAGGAGCATAGCTTCTGGTGCTTGACCACCAGCCCTCCCTGTCTGCCCTTGTCCACTTTTGCCCTTCTCCACCAGATGTCCTTGCCTCTCTCCCTAACCTCATAAGCCCCTGAGGCAACAGTGGGTCTATAATGTTCATGGTCATATCCCTCACAACATGCCCCCCACTTAACATTTGCATATTTGATAAATGCTTGCTGAATGAAAAGATAAAGGAAAATACTTACATATTTACCTATTTCCTTTTATGTTGTGAGCCCTAGTGAGTTGATGTGCACCACCTGAGTGCAGAAACTGCTGGAAGGCTGAAGAGGGCGTCAGATCCTCTGGGACTGCAGTTACAGAAGCTAGAAATTGAACCTAGATCCTGTGGAAGAGCAGCCAGTGCTCTTAACCATTTAGCCATCTTTCCAGACCCTATTTTATTTTCTACACTTTAAAATGTTACTTGGGAGTTGGATGTGGTATTGCATGCCTTTAATCCAAGCACCGGGGAGGCAGAGGTAAGCAGATCTTTATGAGTTCAAGACTAGCCTGGCCTACATAGCAAGTGCCAGACCAGTCAGGGCTACATAGTGAGACTGTGTCTCAAACAGACATACATATCATAAAATATGGGGGTTACCAAGATGACTTAGCAGGTGACACCTAATGCTGAACTTGACAGCTTGAGTTTGATAGCATGGTGGGAAAAAAGAGCTGAGTCCTGAAAGTTGTTTTCTGACCTATACACATATGCCATGGCATCTGGACACACACACACACGGACACATGTGCTTGCACACATAAAAAACAGAATAAATAAAAAATAAATATAAAATAGTTACTTTCATTGGCAAGATGGCTCAGCAGGTAGAAGTGCCTTCCAAGCCTTGTGACCTGAGTTGGATCTCCAGAACCAACAGTGGAAGGAGAAAACTGACTCCCAAAAGTTGTCCTTTGACCTCCACTGTCAAGCATGCCATGGCACATGCCCAAAAGCATCCTCACATGCATAGCACACACACAATAAAAACCATTTAAAGTGATACTTGAGAATGTGTGTATCATTTAATCTGGTAATTTTATTTCTTGACATTTATTCTATGGAAGTCATCACACACACACACACACACACGATGAATGAATGAGAATGTTCAGTACAGTGTTATTTATACCACAGCAGTGTATGAAGAGTCAGTGTGAAGTTCTCCAAGGCTAATCAAGCAGGGACATGCTTATTTAGGGCAGTGAGCAAAAAGGCTGGTGACCAGGCTATATACATAATCTTGGTTGCTTACACGTTGTAGAAAAGCCCGGCCTGAGCGTCACTAAAATATTAGCAGTGGTGCTTGGGGGGGGGGGGTGTGACAGCATAGCGGCTTACATTTTCTTTCATGTGTTTTCCTGATTCTGCAGTGGAAATGTGTCTCTATAATTTGAAAAGAAATGCTTGGGGTTTTAGATTCTCCAACAAACTACTCAAAAGGGAAAGGGTAGAAATCTTAGGAACAGAGAATTGCATTCTGGGTACCAGAAGTCACAGTTACTATCCTATCTGACCATCTTTTGGCCTACTAGGTTCTCTATTCCTATCTTATAGATTAATTAATAAATAAAATGTAAAACCAGACTCAAAGAGGTAGAGCTATTTGCTCCAGGTCACAAAGTTGTATGGGCAACATCTGTGTGGTCTATCTGTGTCTACAATCCAAGTTCATTACTTCATAATGTATCTATATCTATCTATCTATATATCTATCTATACACATACATACACTCATACTTGATGTGGGATTATATGTGGTGTGTGTGTGTGTGTGTGTGTGTGTGTGTGTGTTGCTATGGATCAAATCCAAGAAATTCTTTTTAGTACTAAAAGTAAAGACTCAAACCTGGCTCACAAGGAGTGAGATGGAGGCATCGTTCTGCCTCTTGGTGCAGCACTGGGCGTCTGTTGTTTCAATGTATGTCCACAGAGATCTCTGTAAGATGGGCAAGGCCAGGGCAACCCCGTCACTCTCTTCTAGAGCAAAAACACTGTACTTTGGAAAAGAGAAGTGAGACCTGGCCAGGGTTGTGTGATAAGCAAGGCATGGCTTTGCGAGCTGCTCACCCTCTCTTTATTCAGCCCTTCCTCATATTCCCACATCCTTTTTCCCCCTACACCATTGTGAAAACCAGGAGCCACTGATGTCTTTGAGATCAAATAGTAAACTCTCAAACAGAGAAATCAGTTTGGCTTTAAAGAGAGCATGTAACTTGAACTGGAGGTGTCTGAATGGGGGCACAGTCTCCCCCAGGTTGACCTGAGTGGGCTGCAGGGGCCACTGGGCCTTCCCTTGAAAGGGCAGATGCCATTGGATCTTCATACCTGTCTAAATTTCCAGCACTCGGGGGAAATTACTGAGGAATGGCTTGCAGGAGAGAAAGAATTGGGTTTTCATTTGGTGTAATACACTGTGTGTGCTCTAATCCTTCTAAGTGCAAAGGACCTGTTAATAATGGGCACTTCCCACCTGTGTCTTGTACCCTCCCCACCCTTCCCATCTTCAGTCTCCTCCCTCAAATCTACACAACATTCTTCCTTGCTTTCCTTGACTCTTTGCATATGTCTAGACAAATGAGAAACAAATGTGAAATTCACTCCCTGTGATTTTAAAAGGCTTAAATGAGGAGCCCAACAGCCTGGATTGTCATCTTTGCTCTATCATTCGCTGTGTATGATTGACCCATCACTTAACCTCTCTGAGCCTTGCTAGCCTCATCTGTAAAATGGAGCAAAAATCTCCCCTGGGCTACTATGCAGGTGATACCGGATGCATATCGATGTGAAGAATTCCAATTTTATTCATTTTTTAACATTTATTTTTATGTGTATGGGTGCTTGGCCTGCATGTGTGTCTGTGTACCACCTGGATGTCTGGTACCTGAGGAAGGGAGAAGAGGGCATTAGATCCTCTTGGAACTGGAGTTGCAGACTGTTGTGATCTGCTGTGTGCGTGCAAGGAATCAAACTTGGGTTCTTTGCAAGAGTCACAAGTGCTCTTAACCACTGAGCCATCCAGCCACCCAGTGTTATTCTTTAAGTATTATAAATACGTATGGGAAAGACCTCAGTTGCTGTGAAGTGGAGGGGTCAGTGGAGTCAGTACCACCCAAAGATCCTGAAGGGCATTGTAAATCTTTCAGGGGAAGGGTGTCTGATTCGCTTTAGGAGACAAGACTGGAGGCCACTGTCTTGCCAATCTGTAGGTGGTGTTTCTGGCTTGGAGATCTAGGGTTTCAATAATGTTGAAATTGCCAGGTGTGGTGGTGCATGCCTTTAATTCCAGCACTCAGGAGGCAGAGGCAGGCAGATCTTTGAGTTCAAGTCTAGCCTGATCTACAGAGCCAGTTCTATAGGACAGCTAGGGCTACACAGAGAAACCCTGTCTCAAACAAACAGATATTGATGGACTGTCTATGGTTGCTGTTCTTGGAGACCACCCTCTACATCTGAAACATGAGTCTTTGACCCCTACCCTGAAGTCAGATCTGCATTGAGAGCCTCTTCCTGCTCTTGGGTCAAAGCAGGGCAACTTTACAGGACTAGCAAATCACTGAAGTCGGTCCGGCTGACTAGCTATCCATTCATGAAACATCTTTATCTGGGGAACTGGAAGAAGAAATTGAGACAGTGTCAGACATGTAGGGAAACCAGGTAGATGAGGAGATAATAGGTGATATACTTCCCAGGGTCAGCCAAGAGCAGAAGCTAGAATAGTATTCCCTGGTCAACGTCTGACCAGCAGAGAGATTCTACAAATGGTTCATCGTGGGCATAGGGCCCTGGGTAAAACTATGTGTCTGTCCTTCCATCCACCCATCTGTTTATCTTCCCCAAACTGCCTGCTGAGGCCCAGCCAGAAACAAGCCCTATCTTTGGCACAAGGCCACATGCTAAGATGAATCAGATGGTACCTACTGGAGCCAGTGGGCGGAAGAGAGAAGACATGCCAGGAGAAGGCTACAGCAAGGACCAGGGCTGGTGGATGGGAAAATGTTGGGCTGAGACAGGTTTTCACTTTGACAACAAAGGGGACAGCCGAAATACCCAGCAGGTGCATTGATGGCTACAGAGAGGCAAAGAGAGGAGGCACAAACAGCGGGCTTTAGAAAGGTAAGCAGAAAGTTCCTGAAGCAGGGAGGCTACAGAGAGTCAGAGGGAGACTGGGAGGCAAGACTTCGTACTTGATTCCACCATATCTTCAGTGGGTCTAGCTTCCTCTCACCCCACTAGTTGATGCCACTATTTCCTACTTGTATTTCCGGGCTCTAATTGCACTTGGCCAAGGGTTTGAAGATTGACAATCCTATGCCTATCCCTCACATCTATACCCAGGTACCCAGCTCTTCATATCCAGAGGATCCCCTTGTCCTCAGAGCATCTGAAATGAGACAAACTGGAAATAAATCCCCGGTGCTTTAGCTAGATGACCTTGGGTGAGTCATCCCATCTTTCTGACCTCAGACTTCTACACTGTCACATAGCATCAGTGTAAGAACTGTGGCTTTGTAGAGGTGTCTATATCACAGGAAGGACCTAAAACTTGACTGTAGCATCTAGAAAACAGGTCAAGCTTCAGTTCTGGACACTTGCTGGACAGTGCAACATTTTTTTTCCACCCCAGGGGACTTGGGAGCCCAAAACCCAGGTCCTCAATGATGGCACTGACTGACTGCCCAGGGACGAGCCTGGGGGTGGAGGATGCAAAGTGAACTCCTGTAGTCCTCAGTATAGATGGTATCTCCTTTCCCAGAGTTCATACACGTGCTGGCAGAAAGGAAAGAGGGTGGTGGGGACTCAGCCGATAAGAGATGAGGAATAGACTTATCTCTTCTTGACCTCTTACCTCGACTTGGGACTTCACCGACCAGCGCGCGGGTGGGGGCAGGGAAGGACCAGCCTCTCTTGCACTGTTGGGGGGTGGGGGGCGGGTCCCTGGGGAACCGCTCCTCCCGCCTGCCGCCACTTTAAGAGGCTGCTCCACCGCAGCAAGCGGGGCCGGAGCCGCAGACGGAGCAAGCGGACGGAGCGGATCCGGCAGGTGCACCGCCGCGGGGACAGCAGCGGCATGACCGGTCACCACTGTTGGGGCTACGGCCAGGACGACGGTAGGCGCAGACCCCTGGTTCTCTCCCAGCTGGGCTCGCTGCGACCCGCGCTTCCGACCAGGTTTTCGGAACCCTCAAGCCCGCGCTCCAGAACCCACCCGGACCTCTCTCTCGTACAGTCCCCAAAATCCGACCCTTGCCTTCCTTCCTCTGTTCCGGGCGCAAAGTCCGCGCGGCGCCCCGGGCCCGCCAGCGAACCACTGGGTAGCTGAGCGCGTCTTGCTGCCGCCTCCGCGCGGCGCGGGACTGCAGCGCTGGCTCCCACCCGGCCCCGCACTCTCTCTCCCCCGGCGTGCGCAGCGCTTGCAGGTGGCTCAGGGCGACGGCGGTAGGAGGGGGGTTGCCACGTCGCAACGCAGTGAGCGGGTGTCATTGCGGGGAGCGCGCACAGCGGGTATGAGGGAACCTCTCGGGAACTGGGCTCCGTGTCCCCGCGAGAGAGTTTCCGCTGGAGTGTCCGAGCAGCGGTGCAGGCTGGTATGCGAGGAAAGAGGGAGGGCACCTGGGGACACACAGGAATGTCGGGGTGTCTACACCCGGTAGAGTGTTTAAGCGCGTCCTACGTGAGTGGGGCCATGGATGCCAGGGCTGGCTAGGACCGCTCCACCATTCTGCCTCAGTTTCTTTAGTATGCAGAGGGAGGATGGAAGAAGCCAGTGAGCCAGACAGGTTGAGTGTGGGTATGGGGCAGGTCAGCTCCCCTTGGGCGAGTTTCTTGCCAAGAAGAGATAGGGTGTGGGCCAAGCAAAGGCTTCTCCATTTCCCAGAGAAGAAGGTTGATCACCCAAGATCGTGACTGTCTGGAAGGGAACCCAGGCAGGGCAAGTGGAGAGGGGAGCATGTGCTGGGTGGGTAATTCCTCTGGCCCCACTTTTTCTAGGGATAGTCACTTTGTGTGGGAGAGCGAACATACTGGACTATTCTATAGGTTAGGAAGTTGACCAGAGGGAATTCCGTAGAAGCTGTGGTTTCTGTCCTGTCTGGGATCCCCCCCACCAAAACAAAGAATCATGTTTTGGCAGGGGAACCTCAGATTTAGACATACTAAACTGGACAGAGACATTCAGGGTAAAAGAAAGTGACAGAGGCAGGCAGAGATGGAGAGAGAGGCAGAGAAATACCAAGTTGATGAAAGACCGTCTTCCCCCTGCATGCACTGGATCTGCTTTTGAGTGCCCTCCCCCATCCCCACCGCCCCCGTAGTCCCAGTGCCCTGTCCTCTAGCTCTGTGCCTTGAACATCATGAACAGCTTGTTTTCTTCGGGTACCTACCCCTCACCCAGTCAGACCTGGGCGATCCAGCTTCGGGGAGGGAAGGACAGAGGACAGAGGTGCCCAAATGCGGCAGCGCTCACAGGGCTTCAAAAATAACCCAGTAAGGCTGGGCCACCATTCTGAGTCATCCATTGGGGACACAGCTCTGTCGGCACCTGCTGCTGTTTTCTCGGGGAAAACTTAAGAAGCCAAAAAGGGGAGAAGCACCAGCCGGCAGTAGCTCTAAAAATAGGCTGCATCTCAGGATGTTCCCCGGGGAGAAGTTGAGCCTCCCCACTGCAGATGGAGCCTCTGGGAGGCAGGTGGTGGGTGCCTGTGGGTGTGCATGCAGGTGTGTGTGTATGTACATGTACTCTTGGGTGTATGTGTGCATGGGTATGTGTTCTGCTGTGGTCCTTTCATTGGGATTCCAATAGGAGGTGTTTATGTATGAGGGTGCATATGTGTGTGTCAGATGTAATAAGCAAGGCTGGTGGGCAGGGAAAGCTTGGACCTTCTTGATCTGGTGAGCTCAGGTCACTGCATATTTTATGCCTACATGTATGTACTTAGGAGGATCTGTATGGACTTGTCAGCACATATTTGGGAAAGACAGGAAGAGGCAGACCATACACATACTATGTGTTTATACCAGTGCATGTGTGCATGTATGAGCATGTATGACTGGTCCTCAGTTTCTCATCTATGGCATGGACATCATGCTGGTTTCTACCTCATAAAGTTGTGGCTGGGAAGAGAAGACATGTCACCTACTGAAAGTCAGGTTGATTTGAGTTTTTACTCCAAATGCCAAGTATGCACTAAGTCCCTCAGGGTACAAGGAAGAGGCTAACTTCCTGATGGGGTCAGGTATAATTGAGTGGCTTCAGATGCCCAAGGGTCTCTCTGAGTGTTTTCTGGGGGCTGGGTGGATTTACTATCTGAAATCACCTCTGAGTCTATGGCTATGTAATGTTCCCTGCCCTACAGTGCTTCTCTGGGCTCCTATCAGTGCTAGGGAAAGGAAGGGGAGGGTTTGGGGGGCTGTTTCCCAGACAAGGTAATGAAATCAAGAAGTAGCAGAGGTGGGATTAGAATTCAGGGTTTGTGCCCCCCACCCCCAAGCATCCTTCAGCTCACAGCTTGGCTGATCTGAGTCCTTGACCCTTCCCTTCCTACCTATAGGCCCTTCAAACTGGCACAAGCTGTATCCCATTGCCCAGGGAGATCGCCAGTCACCCATCAATATCGTGTCCAGCCAGGCTGTATATTCGCCCAGCCTGCAGCCACTAGAGCTTTTCTATGAGGCCTGCATGTCCCTCAGCATCACCAACAATGGCCACTCTGTCCAGGTGGACTTCAATGACAGTGATGACAGAACTGGTAAGTGGCCTCAACCAAAATCTGGCACTAATCCCCTTCATGCCCTCACCATGGGTGGGGCAATCTTAGGAGGGGCAGCTTGCTGTGCTAGGGAAGTGAAACTCCACCTCTCAGCAGCTGCGGTGAAGCCCAGAGCTCAGTCTCAGTCTCTCATTGCATAAAATGGAGCAATAGTATTCTCTAGGGTCATAGAGGGGGCAGTCGAGAAATCTGATGGGATGGTTGTAGTGCTAAATAAAACAGATACTCGAGAAACGCTAACTCCCTTCCTTTCCTTCCTCTCAAAGCTTCAAATCATGTTTGTTTTCATTCCTAGCCTCTCACTGACCTGCTTCTGGCCTAGGGCCAAGCCGTCTTCCCTGAGATCAGACCAGGCACAGAAGAAGAGGAGATTGAGGTGTTCTGTGTGCCAGGCTACATTGCTAGAACTCAGGCAACATCACATGGGCAGTGGTGGCACATGTCTTTAATCCCAGTCCTTGGGAGACAGAGGCAGGCAGATCTCTGAGTTTGATGTCAGCTTGGTCTACTACAGAGCAAGTTTTAGGACAGCCAGGGCTACACAGGGAAGTCCGTCTCAAATAAACAAACAAAAGAAAGAAAGAATGAATGGATAGATGAATTCAGCCAAATTCTTATTATTTAGCCTTCCCAAGAACCCATTGCCATAGCGGAAGCTCAGTGGTTGAGCACTTACCCAGCATGCACAAGGCCCTGGGGATACAGCTCAGTTGGTACAATGCTTATTTAGAATGCACAAGGCCCTGGGTTTGAGCCCCTGCATCTCATAAAATGCAGGTTCAGTGGTACACAACTGTAATACCCCCAACTCTGGAACTGGAGGCAGGAGGATAAAAGTTCAAGGTTATTCTTGGCTACATAGTGAGTTCAAGGCCAACCTGGGCTAGTGACCCAATCTAAAACACCTTCCCCTCATCAGTTGAGTTATCAAATGCTCAGTAAGCCTCTGTCCCTGCTGCAGAGGGGAGAAAGCCTAGGAGACCCCCCAGGATCAGAAGGCAGAGCACCATTTATACTGACCCTAGACAAAGCCTTCACACAGAGCCCAGACACAGGACAAGGGGCCTAGATGACAGTTTGTGAAGAAGCAGTTTGTAGGTCAGAACCATGGCTGCTCCAACTTCATAGGTCCCTTCAATTCATCCATGACCTTCAAGATCCTCACCATCATGGACCAGAGTGAGGCCTGCAGGAAACTGCGGCCGTGCCTTCCCAGGCCTCTTTGCTTTAGGACCAGAGTCCAGGTTTCCAAGATAATTTCCCTGGCAGAGGCCTTAGGAATATGCTCTATTGAAGAAATCTTGTTCTCATCACAGGGTCTGTGAGTGAGAGAGTGGGGGTAAGAACAGAACCTGTGAGGGTTTCTTTATGTAAGGAAATATCGTTCTTGTTTTTCACTCCTCCCTACCCCCTACTCAACGAAAGCACTCAAGAGAACTCATCTGTCAAACAGAAAATCAAGAGAAAAGAAAAGGCCCGCCTTTCCTAAAGAGAATGACATTAGTTGCTTAGTTCTGAGTTCCTTGGGAGGGCAGTGAAAGGAAAAGCGGCTCAGCCATACTTCTTCCTGCAGAAGTAAGCCCAGCAGAGCCTTAGAAAAGACAGACGGTATGTTTCCTTGTTTTGAATTCTAAGAAAAGTCTTTTATCCAGAGCCTTGGGAAGGCAACATGGGACCCTAGATGACCATGAATGACAGCTTATGGAGGAGCAATTTTCATGGTTGTCCCGTTGAACACCCTTCAACCGTTCAACTCAAGCATGCCTCTTTGCCTTGGGACCAGAATCCAGGTCTCAAAGGTAAATCCCTAGGTAGAGGCCTTAGGCGAGTCTTTAGTGAGCTTTTGTATAACTGGTCTGAGGGCTCATGTGAGAGACCTGACTGGGGCTCTACTTCCTGCCAGGCCAGAGGAGCCAGGGAGTCGGTGGAAAGAGGAAGACAGATAGGACTCTGCCACCACCCATTGTGGCTTACTCCGGAGGTCAAATAGGCTAATATCCACAGAGCACCAGAACACACAGAATTTACAGCGAACCAGAGAAAGGGAGAAGGGAGACTCCCCTCTGGCACCATCCTGTAGGGTTCTAGGAGAGGAACACTACAGATGGACCCAGAAGCCTCTCAGACACAGAACAGCCTAGGATTCTGTACAGAGCCACCACCAAGCCCTGACTCTTTCTGTCAACCTGTACTATGGCCCTAGATAGCATGTTTCTAACATAAGGCAGGGCAGCAGAGACGGGCCTCTGGATTTTGTCCTGACCACCCATCATAAAGGGGCCTGGGAGAACTCCGAGCTTAGATGTCACTTGATCTAGGAGCTCACATTCAGGCCTAGCTGGGGCCTCTCCACCAAACAGATCCCTTTCAGCTGGAAATTCTATCAGTCTCAAGAGGCCTGATGCGTAGCCCTAGATCACCAGCTATCAAGGTGAGAAAGACACAAAATCAGCATGGCTGGGGCCCTCCAAACAGGCCATTTGCACAGGGGCTGGCCCTGGGAGGCCCTGAAACTGTCTGGGAGGGTAGGGACTCCCAGGAGCTGGCCTCCTGTTCCAAAGCAATACCATGTTCTGGCAAGGGTCCAGGTTGGAGGGAAGTGATGCAGCCTGGTTGGTGGCTAGGAGTTTGGGACACAGAAGCTATGGGCTTGCACTGTAACTCAGCACCTCGTTTTGTCCCATTTTCCTCCTTTATAAAATAGGTCCAATCAAGCATGATGATGTACTCCTTTAATCCCAGTACTTGGAGGCAGAGGCAAGTTGATCTCTGAAAGTTCAAGGCCAGCCTAATCTACATAGTGAGACCTTATCTCCAAAATAAATAAATAAAAATAAATAATAAAAGTAAGATAAAATTGGCCCCAAAATAAATTCTGTCCCTCTTGAGCTACTAAGATAACAGACAAAATAATTGTTCCAACTCAGCCTTGGGTCTGGACCCCAGACATAGGAGTCCCATTGTTAGTTGGAACAAAGAGTCTGAGAGGCAGGAGCCCAGTCTACAGGAAACCTGGCAAGAGTTGGGAGGAGGAACCAGTGCAAAGCCCTCCTCTACTCAGAAGGCTATCACACTTTCTGCCTTGACCCAGACTGGGGGTCAGAGTGTAGGGACTGGTGAGGCAGACCCATGTCCTATCCAGCAGGTTTTCCACATGAAAACTCTAGCCCCTAACCAGGTTTAGTAGTATAGGCCTGTAATCTTAGCTTCTCTGGAATAATAAGTTAGAACTGAGTCAGGGGAATAATAATAAGTTAGAACTGAGCGTAGAAACTTAGCAAGTCCCTACCTCAAAATTAAAAAAAAAAGTGCAAAAAGGGTCAAAGATATAGCTCAGTGGTAGAGTGCTTGCCTAGCATATTTGAGGCCCTGGGTTCAATCCCCAACGTGGTTAAAACAGATAAAATATGGAGCCCTTGGTTGGAGATGTAGTTCATCAATAAAGTGCTTGTCTATCATGCATAAAGCCCTGCATTTGATCCCCAATCTCTCTCTTTCTCTTTCTCCTCTCTCTCTCTCTCTCTCTCTCTCTCTCTCTCTCTCTCTGTCACACACGCACACACACACACACACACACACACACACACACACACACACACTGCCAGTCACCTAGTTGAGTGATTTCCCATATGGACTACCACATCCTTCTTCTACCCACAGTGGTGACTGGGGGACCCTTGGAAGGGCCCTATCGTCTCAAGCAGCTCCACTTCCACTGGGGCAAAAAGCATGATGTGGGCTCAGAGCACACGGTGGACGGCAAGTCCTTCCCCAGCGAGGTGAGGTCTTTTTTGCTGCATCCCTCTGCTGCCTGGGGAAGGAAGGTGTTTGGGAGAGGGTGGGGCTCAAGGATGCCCAGGGCAAGGGCTCTGGAGAACCTGTGGAAATGCACCCAGGGCCTTTGGGAGAGACCCTCTTCCCATCTGCACACTGCCCACACTCCTGAACACATCCTGCAGTTTTAGGATGTGTCCACCTAGAGTGGAATGGATACTACCTGTTGTTCTCTGGGGGCTCCCTAGGATCCCAAGATAAGGAGGCTTGCAGCCCTGCCTCTTCCAGAGGGAGCATGGGGAGACAGATGTCATGGCCCTCGCTGCTTCTGGAGGCACTCGGCCCTGACCTTGCTTAGCTTCTTTTTGCCTCTCCAGCTACATCTGGTCCACTGGAATGCCAAGAAGTACAGCACTTTTGGAGAGGCGGCTGCAGCCCCTGATGGCCTGGCTGTGGTCGGTGTCTTCCTGGAGGTGGGTGGTGGAGCCTCAGGGCGAAGAAGAGTGTGGGAGGTGCATGTGCCCTTAGTTTTAGAATGAAGGGATTGGAGGCTCACTCCGTCTTCTCCCTGACAGACAGGAGATGAGCACCCCAGCATGAACCGCCTGACAGATGCACTCTACATGGTTCGGTTTAAGGTGAGACCAGGGGTTCCTTTCTAGAGCGGCCAGCTGCGGGGAGAGGATGGGTGAGACTGACCCATGGAGTGGCCCACTCACTTCTGCATTCTGGCAGCACCTCTGGCTGAGACCCAGGATGAGGGTCTTCTTCATCACCCACGGGTGCCTAACATACAACTTGGTAGGGTATGTATAAAGTACTGATCGTACGGATAGTGGTCTGCTACATGGCCCCAGCGAGGGCATCCAAACGATGACTAGAGAGCCCCCAAAGCCACAGCTTTCACATGTAAGCAAACGAGAGGGCCTGGCCCTGGCTGGGAGGTGGCACTTGGGGTCGCAGATATTTGCCCATAATTTGCATCATCATATCAAGGAGAGGCCCAAATCCTGCAGACAGCAATAAGCAAGGAAGCTGCTGGGCTGATCTTGGTAGGAGCTTTGTTCTAATTCCTGGGTTCCCATCCTGCCCAGGATACCAAGGCCCAGTTCAACTACTTCAACCCCAAGTGCCTCCTGCCCACCAGCCGGCACTACTGGACCTATCCCGGCTCCCTGACCACACCCCCGCTCAGCGAGAGTGTTACTTGGATTGTGCTCCGGGAGCCCATCAGAATCTCTGAGAGGCAGGTGAGTCCTCCCAGAGTTCCAGGAGTAGGAGCATTCAGATCTCAGCCATGGTAGGGTAACTCCCAACCAGCAAAATATGGTCTGGGCCCTCCCATGGGATTCCCATCTTTGACTATGAAACTGAAGGTTTTTTGATTGATGTAAGTTTGGTTGCTAGTCCTGAGGATCCAACCATGGCAAGAAAGAAAGAAACCTGGTCCTGGCATCACTCTTAGTGTTGCAGTCAGAAAAGTTCCAATTGCCCAAATGCCTCCAGTAGACATAATTGGAGCTAGCCTTCGAGTTCCTTGTTCAGGGACCTATTAAGAGACAGATAACTAAGGGTAGAGAGTGAAGCCAAGCAGAAGCAGAAGGGCAGAGTTCCCTGAGCAGCAGCTGGGGTTATAGAGGAAAACAGCACCCATCCCTGCCATGACCATCCTTTTTGTCTTAAGATGGAGAAATTTCGGAGCTTGCTTTTCACCTCAGAGGATGATGACAGGATCCACATGGTAAACAACTTCCGGCCACCACAGCCGCTGAAGGGCCGAGTGGTCAGAGCATCTTTCCAGGCCTGAGCTTCCCACCTGCTCAGCCAGCCACTGGGGCACCATCTTCCCAAGGGCTTCCATGTCAGCGGACACCAAACCATCTGAGGCTCGCTCCCTGAGGGTGCTGCGGGCCCTCCTTCAGCTGGCTTGCTCCTTAGCCATATTGGAGGGTTCTTGATGGGACTGTGGAGTTGGAGGTATCCTTCAGCTGCCCTGGGGGCTGGAAGAACAGGAACTGAGCAGGGTCCAAGCCTGGGCTGCCTCTGTTCCCCAAGACCCAAAGGCCCCTAGGAACGTCCTCTTGTCTTCCCTGCTGGCTGTGTCAGCAGCCCAAACTGGAGCTCACACTGTGATGGCCAAGACACAGCTCCCTGGGGTAGGCAGCTGTCTCTACCATAAAGACTCAAGCAATAACTAGAGGTGGGCAGAGCTGCCCACTCTGCATTACCTCTTTTGCAGGCCTCTGCCATACATGCACCTCACTGCCAGGCCATTAAAATAGCACCCAGATGCTGGAGGTGATATGGCCTCCTCCAGCCACATGCTGCCACGGGCAGGCCCTGGCTATAGCTTATATACTATCTCCCTTTGTTCCTACCCAGCCACCAAAGCCACCTACATACCAACCCATTCATGTACTAACAAATAAAGTCATTTATTCATGGAACAAATTCCACCTGAGTGCCTCTGCTCTGTCCAGTACTGTTCTAGGCTTTGGGGAGCCGGTGGTCGTTAGTCAAGGAGGGACCAGCACTGGGCAGTAGCTGATGGAGCAGAAGGAAGGAGAGACTCCCTCTTGGGAGAAGAAATGTATCTCTAGCCAGTATTCCAAGGCAGAAAGGAAGAGCAGCATGTTTGAGGTAGAGGAGAGAGCAGGTGTGGCATTCCCAGGCGAGAGCCTAATGTGGCTGTAGGGTCGATCCACAGGGCAAGGGTTTGGGGGGAGGGCCCGGACTACTGAGGAGCCATGGGCAGGGCCAGGTGTGCAAATGAGACAGATTCCCACAGAGTGAGGGAGGAAGTGGTGGCCAGTAGCACGGAGACGGAGAACAGCAGAGAACAGGTGAGAAGGAAGAGATCAGAGAATGCCCCCAGAGAATGTGCCCAGAGGGTGGGACAGAATCCTAAGAGGAACTAATTGCGTTAGATGTCTATATTCACCAGCCTTGGGAGGAAAATTTGAGGTGGCATGAAATCTAGGTCTAAACTTCGTATTTTCCAAAACCTGAAAATGAGTGTCCCCTTAAGTTTACATCAGAAGTACTTCTTTCTCTTGCAGGGAATGCCTGTGGCTGCTCACATTGGGGTTCAGAGTCTCAGTGAGCATTGTGACCCCAGTGAGGCAGCTGCACAGTCGGTGAAAGGACCAAGGAGTAAAGGGCTGAGGAGACAGGATAGGGACCAGTGCAGCAAAAGTGCAAGTTTGGCCATAGGTGGGGAGGGAAAGCTGAGGGGCACCTTGGGGAGGAAGATACTGGCTGAGAGCAGGACTGGCAGAGGCTGGTGGCAGGTCACCCTAGCTCTTGTCATTTTCATTAGACTAAAAAGACACTTCTGGTCACAGGGTACCTCTGGGCCTTGGGCCTCTAACTTTGAATTCTGGAAGGTTAGAAGGGGAACTTGCCAGGATTGGTGGTATAGGCATGGAGTCCCAGCAACTCTGAGGCAGAAGCAGAAGAGTGAGTTCAAGATCTGCCTGGACTGCAAACTCAAAGGCAGCCTGGCAACCCAGTGAGACTGCCTCAAAATAGAAAGCCAAAGGAGGAGAGAGGGGCCCCAGGTGCCGTCCCTCTCTGGGGCACTATAGGCAGTTGTTGGCTGGTAAGAGAGGGAGTCACTTTTGTTGGGGAGACTCTCACTAGCTGGTTGCTTATGAGTCAGCATGTGGTTCCACAGCCAGCCTCACGCGGTCAACATTAATTGGACTTGGTGGACTATTAATAATAACGACTTGAAATTGGGAGTGAGATGGATTGGTGGGTCCCAGGGGGACTTGGAGGGAGGTAATCGGAGGAGGTGGATAAGATCAAAATGCACTGTATACGTGTATGAAATTTCCAGAGAATAAATAAGAAATCAGAGTGAAAAGAGGGCTGGAGGTATAGCTTAGACATAGCACTTACCTAGTGTGCACAAGGCCCTAGGTTCAGTCCACAGTGCTATAAAAAGAAAAAGAGAAGGAGAGAGAGGAAGAAGAAAGGGAAGAAGGGAGGAGCAGAGAAAAAAAAAAGAGAAAGAGGAGGAAGGCTTATTCTTTTGCACCTCTTGTTCCCAAGTTCAGGGCGCATCCGCCTCCAGCGGGGTTGAGGGTAGGAGGACAGGAAAGGCGAAGCCCCTCCACAGTGGCTGCCTGACACAGGGCCAGGCACAGCTGTGCCCCTGACTTCAGGCTGGCTTCTTTCTCTGGATTTCAGGAGCAAAGGGGAGGGGGTCTGGAGGTAGCTTTTTCCTAGTTAGGGACAGGTGGCTTTGGCAAAGGGGAAGTAAAGCTGGCCATGCTAGCAATATGAACTGTGAGAGCAGCCAAGGGCCAGAGGCAGAGGTCCGGCCCCCTCCCTGCTGTCTGAGAATTGCCATTACCCTCATTTTACAGGTGAGGTATGTAGACAAGCGGCATAGCAGGGGTTGAAGTGGATCTGTCTGACCACTCTCTTGCTGTACACAGAGCGTCTGGATGTAAGGGAGCATGACAGCAGCCTCCTGGAGGTGGCAGAACAGTCGAATTCTAATGGGTGTGCCTGAGACCTTGTCCAGCCCTTCTGGGGACTGTGGCACCTCAGGCTTGGCACTGTTAAGGACTTGGAAAACTGGAGCTGGTTTTATAATTATCCCAAGGCTGCCAAGAATCCTCACTCCACAAGTCCTTTGTCTTAATTCATTTTTCAAATTTAAAACTATTTTAAAACCCAATGTGGCCTCCTTATGTTATAATCGCAGCCTAAAATCTGACCCTTTTATATCTAAATGGGATGGCCCATCTGGATCCCAAATGCCTCCAGCAAACTTGGCCTCCAGGGACCTATCTGTTATTGGGTCTTGACTCTTCATCCAGAGCAAGATCCTTGGTTCATTTCAAGGATACAAGACAAGATAGATTCTGCTTGCTCACAGTAGACATACAAGCCTTCCCTGGATAGTCAGGGTAGGCATCAGAAACACAGGCCCTTGGATGGCACAGGCATAATTGAATCTGTGTCCAGTCTAGGGCCACAGGCTGCCCTCCCAAATACCTCATAGAGGAACCAAGTTCAGGACCCCAAAGCAGGTATACAGCCATGAAGCTAATACCTCCTGGAGCTCTTCTTACAAAGAACTTTCTCCCAATGTCATGGTTGCTGTCGCAGCGTCTGCTGAAGAAGCCTGGGAATATCCCCTATGGACTGAGCAGGCTGTGGACACCCACCCTCCAGGATGCTCTTGTCATGTGAGGTAGCAAGAAACCTCATAAGAGTTACTGTCTGGAAGGGGAACCCCAGTTGGTTGTCTAGTTGATAGGGGCCGAAGCAGCAGAGGACCTTTAGTCATAGGTGGAGTTGGCTGAGGACAGAGAGGAAAGTCAAACAACAATATATCAGTCAAATCTGGACATTTTGGGGAACTTGTAACACCCATGGGTCTCAGCACCACCTCGGAGGCTGCCCTCAAACACAGAATGTACTACTGATTGTCACAAGTCAGGGAGAAGGGGAGCAGAGTGACTCTGAGCATGAAACATTCTGGCATTTGTTGTTCCCTAGCCACAGCAGGGCTTGGGGAAGGCATTCATCACTTGGGGACACAAACCCTGGGGCAGACATTGTAGAACATGTCCCTCAATCTCTCTGAAACATGTTTCCTCGTCTGTAAAACTGAAATGGCATAATGTGAGCCACATCCGCAGCTCCAAATTTTCCTGTAACTACATAAAAAATGTAAATGGAAATAGTCTTTTGGTTTAGTGCAGGAGACTGAACCTGGTAATTCAAGCATGCTAAAAACAAGTCAAACAACTCATTTTAATAATAAAGTTTAGAGTTGGAGGTGGTGCTCAGCAGTACAGCAATTGCCCAGTTGCCTAAGGCCCTGAGCTCAATTCTCACCACTGCAACGAGAAAATTTTTTTTTATTTTAACCTAAACTATATCCCAAGTATACTTAATTTTGTGTCTCATCAACATAAACTATTATTGAGATATTTTACATTATTTTCTGAATTAACCTTTGGGATCTGGTGTGCTGTGCACTTTTGGACTTTCTCTATTCGAAGGAGCTGTATTTCAAAGGCTCAAGAGTCAATGGGGATTGTAGTAGATGGTGCCTGTCACTCATCACAGGGTTATCTGCTGGCAGCTTCTGGGAAGACTCTCTGGGCCTGAAAGTGGTAGCAGGAAGGAATCAGACCTGTTCTGGAGTTTTGTCTCCTTCACAAGAACAGCCTTTGTCATTTAGTGTCAAGCTGTCCCCCGTGCCAGGCGGGCCTCATCTAGGAAACATCTCCATCTCCCTATTTTGGTCCAGCCCTGCTGGCCCCGTTTCAAGACCTGGCGGAACATTTTCTTGATCCCAAGTAGAAAGATCAAGACTTGGCAAGGAAATGATTGCAGGTGGCTGCTAGGGATTGATGGGGTGGCAGTGTCCTCAAGAAAGAGCCTGCCTGGGTTGAGAAAACTTGATCAGCCTGGGAAGACTTCCTGGAGGATGGGCCCAGACCAAAGCAGCTAGCATCACTGCTAAGGGATGGAAGCCCCAGTGGTGGAGACCACGTAGCTGATGTAGCACCAGTAGCTCTTGCCCACAGCATGGATTCACTAAGAGGAGGTCTAGGGTTTGGGGGAGGCCCAGAGACTCGCAGGCTTTGGGGACTGCCAAGTAGAGGTTTTCCCTTCTGGCTGAGGACCATGGGAACCCCAGAAATCTGAGGATAGTCAAGGACTGCTGGCTTAAAGGAAAAGAGCCCTTCCTAGGTTCAGGAAGTACTGGACGTCAGTTGGCACATAATTCACTATCTAAACAAGAAGCTTCGGGGCAATCTTATCTGGTACCAACAATGACTTATTACAGAGCCCCCTTCTTAACCTGCGGCATGGACTTCAAGCCAGGGCCTGGCACTGAGTCATGTCTAAGTCTCTCCAGCTGTACCTTAGGTGTTTTGGTCTTGAGGAATGTGGGAGAATAAACAGGGCCAGTGAGCCCCGGGGTCTCTCAGGTTTTCATGGAGGAGGACTCAGTTTCTACTCCAAACTACAAGTTCTTGGTGGTGTTGAGCATGTGTGTGACTCTGCAGGGCACCCCACTTTGTCTCTACTTACCAAGGCCCCCAGGGAAGTGGTGAGTGAGACCTTGCTACCACGGCTGCCGAATGTTCAGGAGTGGAGTTTGAGGGTATAACTCCTAGAGAAAGCCATGAGCATCTAAGGTGACAGTCATAACTGCGGAGGCCACAAAGGAACAAAACCTGCTGAAGTGAGCAGGTGGGAGAACTAGGATTTAGGACTCCAAGTCTAATTCTCTTCACTCTATCAGGAGGGTCTTGTGTATCAGAAAGACTCAAGTCCCCAAACAACTTCCTGCTTGCTTGCCATGGGGCCCCAAATCTTTCTATTTGAGTTTCCCAGTTCACAGTGAAGACACAGGCTTTGGATGAATTTAAGTCCCCTGAGGAACACACACACTCTCTTTCTCAGGGGCAGAGTTTATCACGACCATTTCTGTCTGCTGCGTGACTTGTTTTCTAGGCCTCAGTTTCTTCCCTTTTTATTTTG
Organism: Ondatra zibethicus; assembly: GCA_004026605.1. Classification (NCBI taxonomy): domain Eukaryota; kingdom Metazoa; phylum Chordata; class Mammalia; order Rodentia; family Cricetidae; genus Ondatra; species Ondatra zibethicus. Next base: position 40,387 of record PVIU01006575.1, read on the forward strand.
TTTTAGCGCAGGATCTAACTGTGGGGCCTTGGCTGGTTTGGAACAGGCTGGCCTCGGCTTACCTCTGCCTCCAGAGTGCTGGGGTTAAAGATGTGCCCATGTGTCCAGTTCCCCCACTTGTAAAAGGGGTGGAGGGAGCTTGAAAAGAGGGACTCGTAGGAGGAGAGAAAACAGATTTCCTAGAGGTCGAGATAGATGCAGGGCTCTCAGCCGTGAGTAACCCCTTTTGGCACCCCCATACTGAAAGGAGCCATGGTGCCGGGCAAGCCCGCAGGCTCTCGGTAACTGGAAGAGCCGCTGCCAAGACCTCCAGACCTTTGCCCATCACTAAAGAGACTGCAGGGGCTGAATTTCCCACCAGCTCCCTGCAACATCGGCTCAGAGCTAAATCTAATTCATTTACGGAAGACAAAAGACGTTGTTCTGTTTTTCACATATTCAAGTTTGTGAACCCTGACCCCATACAACAGTGAGATCTGTACTTTCGGAGACGCTAATGCTTGGAAACGATTTCTTCCCTGGAGAGCGGAGCTCTAATGGTATTATTTTGGGCAGGGGCCGGTAGGCTTAAAAAACATTTTGGGGGTGACCAAGCCTTTGGAGGGCTGGCCCCAGCGCTAAATCCAGAAGCCTATGGTTTCTGGGGATGATTCCCAGGACCTAGAGGGGAACTTCTCACCTCCGTTTTGCTCTGGTTCTGGGGAGCAGAGCTGCTCACATGTGTCCTTTGCCCCAGAGTGGGGGTGCTGGAGACCTCAGCTCCAGCCTGACCACTTTAGATTAGTACAGTTCCAGTAACTCGTGGGGGTCCGGGTCAGAGCATAGGCATGAAGATTTTCAGGCTTAACAGACTTCAAGGCGCCTGTTCAGGGCCTGGTACCCCCTGAGGCCAGAGGTCATGCTGGGGAGATATATATGGAGAAGGTGCTGGAAAATAAACTAAACCAGAGACGAAGCCTGGAGCAAAGATGGAAAAAAAGTCAGGTGTCGGTTCACAAGCAAGAGCTCTATCAAGTTCGCAGCTTTGCTAAGTCCTTACAAGAAGGAAGCAGCCTCGAGTCGGGCCCTCAGCATTCCGCTGGAATAGGACCTGACCATGCCAGGCCAGACCATGTGGGTTCTTCTCTTTACACCACTGGTACTTGGGGAAATGACATTACAGTTGGGGAAGTAGAGAAAGGAATGGCCGGCACTTTGAGCTTTGCAATCAGGTCCAGCAATCCCTGACAAAACTTTGAAAAGATTTTTAAAAAAACCTTTTAAATATAATTTTGGACTTACAGTAAAGTTGAAAGAATAATACAACAACTGCATGCAGACCCACAGGCTTGCCATTTAATCCTTCCCCTCCCCTGCCTTCTGTGTGTGTGTGTGTGTGTGTGTGTGTGTGTGTGTGTGTGTGTGTGTACAAGCGTACAGGATCCCCTAGAGCTGGAGTTACAAGCAGTCTGGTTTGAGGCCCCTGGTCTCGGCTACACCATTGACGCTGGGCCCTCACTGGGACTCTTCCTGGACATCCTGTTGCTGCCCTGTGTCATGGAGATCCTGCAGCTCTGGATCCACAGGACTGACACCCCCACCGCACCCCTGTGCTCCAGCAGATCATAAATGGGGTAGAAGTTGGGGTGGATTGACACTTAACTCTGGTTCTGGGCCTGGGTAGTTGCAGGGTTTATCAGCCCGCCAGCTCTCTCCATCTTCTCCACCAGGTGAACTCTCCATTATGGCCCTGGATAGTTCATCCCTTGCAGCAATGAGCAAGGGACTGGGCCAGTTCTCATGCTTTAACGTCCTCAGGACCCATCCTCATAAGCTGACACCTTCAGGCCCAGCTCTACTGTGTTGCCCAGGCGAGGTGTAGGGGACACTCTCCCAAGCGCTGCAGTTTATGACTGGCAGGAACATCTCTCCTGCTCTTATGATGTCAGGGCCAGCTCTTCTACCTGCCTTAGGTATTGATGGTGGGGGTGAGGAGAGTCATTTCTGCCTTGCCCATGCCACCACATGACAGATGAGTGTAGTGCCATTTCATTTGTATTTTAATAGATAAAAGTTTCAACCTGAAGACAAAAAAAGCAAAACAGCCAGCCACTGGCTCTTACTTCGATCTCAGTTCTTAAATGGTGATCCTGCCTTCAGGAAACCTCAGAATGAGACTGAGCATGAGAGCTCTCTCCTCCCATTTTATAATCCTCTCTAGCTCTGGGATTAAGGGCGTGCACCACTACTGCCTGGTTTTTATGGCAAACTAGTGAGGCTACTGGAATTAAAGGTATTTGTCATTGCTGCCTGGTCTGTAAGGCTGGCCAGTGTGGCTGTTTTACTTTTCTGATCTTCAGGCAAGCTTTATTTATTAAAATACAAATGAAATGCCACTACAGATGAGTAATGGGGACGGCTCTCCCATGATGTCCTCACAACGTTGGGGTTGGCTCGCTCACACCTTTATCAACAGGTTCAGTTCTACTGTGCTGCCCAGGCAAGGTTCAGGGTCCGCCTTCAAGAGAGCAGCACTCTCTTTTTGTTTGTTTGCTTTGTTTTGTGTTTTGAAACAGGATTTATCTGGGTAGCCCTAGCTGTCCTGGGACTTGAGAGCAGCAAGCACTCTTAATTGCTGAGCCATCATCCCTCCAGCCCCTTCTCTCTTTTATACCTACACACATAATACCTAATGGCACCTTACTGGAGACCAAGTTTTTAATCACATAAACCATTGGAGGAACATTCCAGATCTAAAATATATTCTTTTGGAGGGGGTGAGGTGGCGCACGCCTTCAATCCTAGCTCTCAGGAGGCAGAGGCAAGCAGATCTCTGTGAATTTGAGGTCAACCTGGTCTAGATATTGAGTTACAGGACAGCCAGGGTTATTTGGAGACACTCTGTCTCAAAAAACAGCAAAAATATCTTTTGTAGGTATGATGAGTAGTGTTAATTGTCAATCTGAGGGATTCAGAAGATTCAGAATCTAGCTAGAGGGAGATGGACCGCTTGGTATGCCTGTGGGAAATCTTGATTATATAATTGAGGTGGGCTCTGCCCGCTATGGGCGGAACCATTTCCTGGCTGGGATAAGGGGCTGTATTAATGGAGAAAAACACTGAGCAGTGGCACCCATTCATTACTCTCTGCTTCTTGACGCGGTTGTGATAGGACCAGCAGCTTCAGCTCCTGAGGCCCCGGCATCTCCCACCGGGATGGACTGTGAACCAGAACAAAGCCTTTCCCTCCTTCAGTTGCTTTTGTTAAGCTTTTATCACAGCAACAAGAAAAGAACTAAGAGGCCAGGAGGTGGTGGCGCACGCCTTTAACCCCAGCACAGGAGGCAGAGGCAGGCGGATCTCTGTGAGTTTGAGACCAGCCTGGTCTACAAGAGCTAGTTCCAGGACAGGCTCCAAAGCTACAGAGAAACCCTGTCTCGAAAAAACAAAAAACAAACAAACAAAAAACTGAGATAGACTATTGGAAAATGGCTCCATGTTATTTTTAAGGTGATATATTGATAGTTGTATAACATTGGCATGCTTCTTTACTAACATTATTAGCTTTGTATTTATCTATTATTCATTCATTGGCTTATTCATGGTGCCAGAGTTTGATTCCAGAGACTCATACATACTTGGAAAGTATATCCTCCCAGACCTTACTAATTTTTTTAAATTGTGCAAATTAAATTACACACAGAAAAAAAAGTACATCCCTTGCTAAACATTTACAAATAGAACAGACCTGTGTACCCAGCACCCAGATCAACACAGTGTTTTTCCTGAACCTCAACCCTCTTATGCCACCACTAAATGGCTATCTCCTCATAGAAACACCCGTTCTGACTTAACAGTAGCACAGATCACATTTGCCTCATTTTGAACTTGCAGTAAGGGAGGGCATCACTTTAGAAACCTTCTCAGTTTCTGGGTCTTTCACTTTTATGTATACAGGATGCTCAGACCTATTTTAGAGTGCTCCAGGCTCCTGCTTGCATGTTTTTTCTTTTCTTTTTTCTTTGCCAATTTCCTGCATGTATATATAATGCATGTTGATACTGTTCACCCATGAACCTCTCTGACACCTTCCCATTCCTTCTGAGTCCCCTCCTTACCAGCAAGCTCCCTTTCTACTTCCATTCCTTTTTTAAAAAAGTGACACACTAAATTTAATTAGGGGTCCTTGCATGAGCACAGGTTTGGAAGTGGACCAGGTTGGCCTCAAACTCACAGAGATCCACCTGCCTCTGCCTCTCCAGTACTGGGATTAAAGGCATGCACCACCACACCTGGCTTCAACTCTTCTTTATATTACATTACATTACTTTACATTGTCTCCCAGTAGGAACCTCAAAGGAAATAAAAATAAAATATAATTTACCAGTACATACAATTAAAAATAATCAATTTAATGTTTTATTTGTAATAGTGAGAATAGTAATTTGTGACATATAATAAGATATTGTAGCCAGGCTGTGGTGGTGCACGCCTTTAATCCCAACACTCAGGAGGCAGAGGCAGATGGATCTCTGTGAGTTTGAGGCCAGCCTGGTCTACAGAGTTTCAGGACAGCTACAGGGAAACCCTGTCTTGAAAAAACAACAAAAAGATATTGTTGTATTGCTTTTTTTTCTGGAAAGAGACAAACACATATCTAGTCACCCTAGCTAGGGTACGACAACAGAGAAAAGAGTTCATTCAGCTGAGCTTGGTGAACCAATAAGTTTAGTTGTATGAGCTAATTGCTAGTGGTTACACCACCAAAGAAAACCTGCCTCCCCCAGGGATGAGGCCTTAAGCAGGCTATCTCTTACTGTGTCTCATTTTGTGAGCTTTCCTACTTTCCACAAGCAAAGGTTAATAAGCTCCTTTTCCCAAGGGTCTCACATGGGTACTAATGGCAGCTCTGATTTCAAGAGGACAAAGGTCATGCCATACCTGGAGAACAGTGTTCCACAACATAGGCTTTCAACTATGCAGCCATAATCAAAACTGTATTTACATACTCAAATTATATAATTTTAATGTGGTGGGCATGGATATGTAAATGCGATGTGATGAAGTCATCTAATGTTTGTATTCATATTCAAGTCTTCCATAACACAGCAGTCAACAAATAAAGGAGTGTGAGTATTCCCTGGGGTGCTTTTCCTAGGTGGCGAATAACTCAGCAAAATTCCAAACACTGTTTGCCATTGTTGTAATAAATTTCCAAGGCTGAGTAGTTTATAAAGAAGAGGTGTTTAGACTGGCGGTGGTGGTGCACCCCTTTAATCCCATCACTCGGGAGGCAGAGGCAGGTAGAGCTCTGTGAGTTTGAGGCCAGACTGGTCTACAGAGCGAGTTCCAGGACAGTCTCCAAAGCTACAGAGAAAGCCTATCTTGAAAAAATGAAAAAGAAGAAGAGGAGGAGGAGGAGGAAGATGAGAAGGAGGAAGAAGAGGAGGAGGAGGAGGAGGAGGAAGAGAAGGAAGAGCAGGAGGAGTGTTTATTTTGGCTGACAATGCTGGCATCTGAAAAAAATGAAGATTCAAAGCTGGTATCTACTCAACTCCTAGTGTGGGCCTTATATTGCTTCCCCCCACCCCCACCCCGCACCCAGAGACAGGGTGTCTCTATAGACAGGGTGCCCTAACTGTCCTAGAACTCACTCTGTAGACTAGGCTGGTCTCAAACTCACAGAGATCCACCTGCCTCTACCTCCTGAGTTCTGGGATTAAAGGCGTGCGCCATCACTGCCCAGCTCCCTGTGTTGCTTGTTTCCATAGCAGAGATTGGGAAGACAGAAAGTGTTTAGGAAAGCAGCATTGGAGCTAGAGAGATGTTCAGTGGTGACGGGCACATATTTCTCTTGCAGAGAACCCAAGTTCAAATCCTAGCACCCACCACACTCACAACTGCCTGTAACTACAGCTCCAGAGGATCCAGTGGCTTCTTCTGAACTCCTAGGACATCTGCACTCACACGTGCACAAACTCACATGTAGATGCACACACACACACAATTTTAAAACAAAATAAATCTTAAGAAAAGGAAAGCTAAAGAAGAAGAGGATGAAGAAGGAAAGGAGGAGATGATGATGATGATAGTGTCAAAGACCTTTAATCCCAGCACTCAGGAGGTAGACAGATCTCTGTGAGTTCAAAGCCAGCCTGATCTACAGAGAAAGTTCCAAGACATTCAGAGCTACATAGTGAAACCCTGTCTCCAAACAAAACAAAACAAAAAGTGTCAAGGAGAAAGACTTGCTGTTTTAACAGTCCGTTCTGAGGTATAGCTAGGTCTGTCTTGCTGGTACTATGATAATCTTTCATTAAAGATGTATGTATACCCATACCCTAATTTTCTTCTTGAGACAGGGTCTCATACAACCCAGGCTGGCCTTGAACTCAGTGTGTAGCCAAGAATGATCTTAAATTTTGAATCCTGCCACTCCCTTCAGGGTGCTTAGAAACACAGGTGTATGCCATCCTGTCCAGATTGTGCAGTTCTGGGAATCAAACACAGAACTTTCTGCGCACCCGGGGAAAGCTCTACCAATGAAGCTACATCCCTAGCCCAGGATTAGATCTTAAAACTTTATCACCTCTCACAGGGTGTGGTGCCATATTCCTTTGTCCTCTGTACTTGGAGGTAGAAACAGGTGCCTGGAATTCCGAGACCAGCCTGATCGATATTGTGAGTTCCAGGCCAGCCAGGACTACACAATGAGCCCTAGCTCAAAAAGAAATAAAGTTTCATTGCACATCAACACCTTATCACATGGGTTTTGATAAGACAAACCAAATTCAAAGCCTAGGGACATGGTACAGTCTCCCCTTGCTGTACATGATAGCATTCTTGGATATTTTGCTATCTTTGAAAACTGTGGAAAAATTATTTTGTGTTTCCAAATTAAGTGGTGTGAGTGTGTGGGCTTCAGTGCTCACAGGCAGATCAATCACCCAGCCGGACATTCAGATGGGTTCTCTGAACACAGGGTAGCACCCACACAGTCTCAGGGGACTCCAGCACCCCTGACTGCCCCAAATTTCAGAGGTCTCTCCAACCAGTACCAATCCCCCTAGATTCTCCTAAACACTCTAGGGTGGAAGCGTGGGTCTGGGGAGTGTGGGGAGGCCTGGGTCTGGCTGAAGTGGAGGGGTAGGTGAGAGCACCCTATTGAGGTCTCGAGGGAGCAGAGTTGTTTCTGGAGGCAAGTGGCTCAAAACCCTATGTGGACTTGCTGCCCATCTCACAGTATATTCCACAGTGTCTTCCAGGACCTGTGCTCTTTGGAGCTCTGTATACACAGCTCTTAGGCCACACAGGAAATGCACCCCAATGGACAGTGGGGGCCTCTGTGTGTGTGACCTCTGTGGGACCCTTCATGTAAAACCCTTACCTAAATAACACACCAAGAGGACTCAGGAGCCCCCACAAGTATAGTGAAATATAAAATATTACCCAAGGACAGGCGCTAATATGTTGTCCCTCATGCTACATTTACTTTAAAATGGGAGGCACCAATTATTTTATTTTGGGGTACAAATTATTTAAAATCCCTTCCTCTGGTGCCCCTGAGGCACTGTTCTTTGTGGTACACCAGCGATCCATGGAGCCTATCATTCCATCAGATTCAAACCATTTTAGGTAAGTATTTATTATTTATTTATTTGAGACAAATCTCGTGTAGCTGAAACTGGCCTCTGGCTTGCTGTGTGGACAAGATTAGCCTTGAATTCGTTACCCTCCTGTCTCCAGCTCCCAAGGGCTTGGATTACAGGTGTGTGCCATAATATACAGCTTGGTTTGTTTTTTGTTTGTTTGTTTGTTTGTTTGTTTTGGAAACAGGATTTCACGATGTAGCCCAGGCCAGCCTGGAACTCAGGACCCTTCTGCCTTGCTCCTGAGATGAACGGTATGTATATACCGCCACACCTGGAGAGGTAGGTACTGTTCTCATCTGCAGATGTGATACTGAAAACCAGACTGGTTAAGATACTTGCTTTAGCTAGGGACAGGGTTGGCCTATTTCAAAGCCAAGTCTGAGTCTGGTCATTCCTTAGTGTCCTTAACAACCACCATCACCTGCTATAGTATTCCAGGACAGTGTCATTCCCTAATGCTAAGCTAGCTTGGGTAGCAGCAAGCAAAGTTCTCTCTGTCTCTCTGTCTCTGTCTCTCTCTCTTTCTCTCTCTCTCTCTCACACACACACACATACACACACACACACACACACACACACACACACACGCGCGCGCGCGCTTCTTGCCATGTTTATGCCCCCTGGTGGCTCATATAAAGCTGCTGTTTGGTCCCTGATTCATCCTAGCCACTGATGCACCACTAGGGACCTCTGCAAAGCCTGGCTGTGAGGGGAAGAGGCTGCTAGTTAACACGCCGTTGACACTTTCGTGCGCGCGTGGCTGTGCTCTGGTCTCTCTGGAGCTCTCAGCTCTTGCTTCCTCTGCTGGCCAAGGGACGGACAGTGGATACAGAGGACAGCTGGCCAGTGCCACTGACTGAAAGGACTGACGTGGAGGGCTGAGTCATTGGCTGTACTGTTCCCCAAGGGCATGGATGATGGAGGACGTTCCAAGCAGAGGAAAAGGAAGGGGAAAATTTGGAGGTGGTTCTGTGAAACGGGAGGTTAATGTGAGAAAAAAAACAATTCAATTTGACCCAGTCTCCAGCATAGCCTGGAGATGGGGGTGCCCTGATTATAGTCACAGGTCCTAGTTCTTCAGACAGAAATAACTCTGGAGCCAAGAAAAGGAGGCCAGCTCCACCCCCACCCCCCACATACATCCCCCCGTCCTTGTTCGCCAATCCCCACACAGTTGGAGGTGAAGTGCCTGCCCAACATCATGAGAGTACAGAAAAAAGGACTCTAAGTTCAACAGAAGTCCTTTGCCCAGGTCACACATCCAGTCAACGATAATGCTGTTTCTCATGTCCACCTGACCCAAGGACGCATCTTGTAGGCCACCACACCACACAGGATATCCTCTGGCAGAACTTCCAAACTCTTGGAGAAACAAATGTAAAATGTTGTTAAGGATCTGTCAGTCCATCCAGGAGCCTCAAGGTTAATGGAGTCACCCAAGTCCACAGGGGAGAAAAGGCACTCAACCCTCAGTGAGTTCTCAGTCTTCTATGAAGGCTTGATCAGATGGAAGCTTGTGGACTTTGGATTTTGCCTTTGGTTGATGAGAGAATGCTTGGCCTTCCAACAGAATGCCTATAACACACTAGCCGTGCATCTCCCCCAGTGGGGACTGGGCTCAGAAAAGCACCCACAATGCTGTCAGTGGCCAGGAGGTGACTGCCCTATTTGAGTTAGAGCCTTTCCTAAGGAAAGCAGATAAAACCTCAGCTGAGGTGGGGCTATTTTCCATCCCACCATGGGATGTTTGGGGTACCCCCTTGGCTCTGAAATACTCAGCCTTGCTCCTCAGATAACTGATTGTAGATACTCCCAGGAGACTTGAAGCCCATAGAGCAAGGCTAAATTCATTTATTTGACCCAGCAACTTACAGTTGTTACCCAGAGGAATCAGGCGAAGTCAGTTCACGTCTCTGAATCTTTTCTGACCTGCACGCATATATTGTATACATAATAAATAAATAAATATTTAAAAAAAAGAAATGCCCTTCCTTTATAAGAGTTGCCTTGGTCATGGTGTCTCATCACAGCAGTAGAAACCCTAAGACACACACTCATAGGTTGCATTCCCTAATCTCCTAGGCTTTTGTTAATCCAATCAAATTGTCAGTCATAAGTAACCATCACTCCTATATAACCTATATACTTAGGGGATGGAGGCAAGAGGGTCATGAACTGGAAGTTAGCCTGGACTACACAGCCAGGCCTGGACAATGAGTAGTATTTAACAATAACAACAACAACTTAGAACAGGTATCTATCAAGCGTAAAGTTAGATGTGAAGCACTTCCACCACAAAGGTGTTCCATTATGAAACATCTGTGTTCGCTGCAAAGTGGGATGAAGTCATTTTCCTTCAGGATTCCACAGAGCCTGAACTAGGCCATTGTATAATTGGGAATGATAACCAGGAAATCCATCTAACTGTCCTTCTTTCCAAGGAATGGACTTTTCCCCTTTATCTCAGAGCATTTCATGGGATCAAGCCTCACAAGGAGCACAACTCATTAAGCACTGAAGAGTTGTGCCCTTCAGTCCTATCCAGCCCCGTCGGCCGGCCTGGAGACAGGGCAGGCAGGTCCATTCATAGCATCCAAGTCCTTCTAAGTCAAAGACCTCTACCCCTGCTGTGTGCACCGTAGGGAGTGTCTTTTCTCCCATCTCAAAGCCTTACCAGAGAAAGCCTTCACAGGTTTCTCGCAGGAAAGCAGCGCTACTGGCCACTAGAGGGCTCAGCTAGTAAAGGCTTTTACCCCCAAGCCTGACCACCTGAGTTTCGCCTGCCTACGTGTTGAAAGGAGAGAATTCCTGCAAATTGTCCTCCGACCGCAAAGTCCGTGCTGTGGCACAGGCACACTCGCCCCCTCCTCCAGGAAGTAAATATCTGAGGGTGGGGGAGGGAGAGAGAGGAGACAGAAAGAGAGAGGCAGAGAGACAGAGTCTCCACCCCCGCGGCCAGGGGCAAGACCTGCCCACTACCCAGCCATTTCTTCGGCGCGGGCTCAGGAAAGTGGGCTGTATTCCACCCTGTCTCCCAACTTCAAGGTAGTCAACCAACTCAAAAAGGATGTGAAAGTTCCTACAGTTTCATTCCCTAGAAACAAGCATTGTTAACTCCTTGCCCCATTAAACTTTTCTTTCCAGATAAATAGGCTAGCACAATAAGGGAGGGAGGGGGTAAGCACACACCATTGTTATGATCCACATGCTCTCTCTTCTTGGTCACAGTCACCCTTTTTTTACCTCATGTTCTGTCCAGGTCAATTCCAACCCAATGATTTACCTACTGAGAGATGGAAGGTGTGGTTTCTCAGGCCAAGACGGAGACGCTCTGCTAGGGGAGGCCCAGACACTGACACCCTACACCTCACTATTCTCATGAACATCCCAGGTTACCTGCTGGTCCCTCGCTTTGCCTGGAGCTGCCCACTGGCTTGCTCTAGTCAGAGCTTCTCTGGGAGAGGCGGGGAGGGATTCTGGCACTCGCAGTTTCCTGGAGAGTTACAGTTTCATTAGGTAACACAAACTGGGATTCAGGACCATTGCTAGCTGACCTAGAAGACACTGCGGGTACCCTGAGCTGGAACCCTTCGATGAGCGAGCTTGAGGCGCCCCCTACTGGCAGCCTCTGCTTGGTTGATACTGCAAGCGAAAGCACAGCCAGAGTACACTTCCCACCGGGCTCAGAAGCGCCTCTCTTGCTCCCGTTTTTTTGTTTTTTTTTTTTTTTGTTTGTTTGTTTGTTTGGCCACTTCCCACGCTAAATTTCCAAGGCTCTCTTTCACCCTTCTCCAAATATACTTTCACGAAAGGATATGAGTCATTTGCAACTTGGAGTGCAAACTAAAACCACAAGGCCCATCCAACAACTACGTCACTTTCAAAGTGATTCGTTCTAAGTTTTTAGATTATTATCTTTTGAGTTTCGTTTGTTTGCTTTTTTGTGTTTTTTTTTCTTTTTGCATTTTTTGTTGTTGTTTTTTGGTGTTTCGAGAAGTGGCTTCGCTGTAGTTTTAGAGCCTATCCTGGAACTAGCTCTTGTAGACCAGACTGGCCTCGAACTCACAGAGATCCGCCCACCTCTGCCTCCCGAGTGTTGGGACTAAAGGCATGCGCCACCACCGCCCGGCTTTGCATTTTTTTAAAGTTGGACTAGAGAGACATCTTGGCAGCTAGGAGCACTTGCTGCCCTTGGAGAGGACTGGAGTTCAATTTTCAGTTCCTTCATGATGCCTTACAACCACCTGTACCTTCAGTTCCAGGGGAATCCATATTAACCCCACCAATCAAGACTAAAACCACTACCACAGTTTAAAGCCATATTTGAAAAAGGGTTTTTAAAATACTGGCCAGGTGGATGGGCTCTGGTCCAGCTCATACCCAGGTTCCTGGAAATGGTCCAGAATCGCAGTTTGCAATGGCTTCCAAAGGAAAATCCATAATTCATTGAATTTCCTATCAGATCCAACCAAGGGCAAGCATACCTCCTGGCTACCTCCAGCCTGTGAACCTCCCGTCCCCACGTGATCAAGCAGCTGGGTGCACCTGGGTCAAATAAACTTGTTTAGGGGAATGAAAACCACTTGGCTTGTTATCTCCCATAAACACTATCCTCCAGCATTTCAGGAACTGTCTGTCCTTGGGCAAAGGGCTTGCAGATCAGAGGCGTTTTGTTTCATAGATCTTTTAGGCCTAGTAATTAAAACTTAAAATGTAACTTTAGCTCTCACATCCAATGCCCTCTTCTGATCTCTTCTGAAGGTACCAGGCACACACATGGTTCACACATGTAGGCAGGCAAACTCATAAACATAAAAGAAGTACGTCTTTAAAAATTGTTTTAAAGGCAGAACTTAGCTAGGTGGGGAAAACTAAACTGAATGCTGGGAGAAAGAAGGCGGAATCAGCGAGAAGCCATGTACCCTGCTGGAGACAGACGCCGGAACTTTACCCGAGATCTGGGGGATTCCTGACATGACAATATAACAAGGTTTTTGAGGCTGGTGTTCAGAGTCACATGAGGTCATTTTTATAAAATTCTGTTAATTAAAAAGTCCAACTCAGGTTCAAGAAAAGGGCAAGAAGAGCTTGATAAAGGGAAGAGCGTAGTATAAAGGGAACCGTCACACACCAGTGGAAGGTACCACTGTAGCTGTCATTACAAAGACTCTACCCCAAGCCTTGTCGCTTTACGCTTACAAGCAGGTCTCTCGGTCCACACTTATGTTGAATCTGGCAGCCGCCGCCTAACTCCTAGATGGCAGGGAGAGCACAAAGGTTTGCTAGAGCTTCTAAAAACCGATGGACACGCTATGAGCTGTAGGGGCCACAACCTGCCTCCAGGGGACACGTGTTTTCAGCTGCATTGTTCCAAAACCTGCACGGCAGAGGACACAACTCTCTTAGAGAACACAGTGACAATATTGAATAAAATTGAAGATGTTTCTACGTAACAGCAGCCTCAGTGATCTACCTCTAGACGTTCTCAAGTCCTGAGAAGCGAATGAGGACACGCGTTCTTTTTTTTTTAATATTTTTATGGTTTATTTAACTTTATTTTTTATGTGCATTGGTGTGAAGGTGTCAGATCCCCTGCAACTGGATCTTCAGACAGTTGTGAGCCGCCATGTGGGTGCTGGGAATTGAACCCCGGGGAGGACACGCGTTCTTGCAGCACCATTGTTCCAGATAACAAAACACCGGCCCGGCCTAGAAGTCGATTAGCAGCGGGAAGCATAAACTCAAAATGTTCAAATACTGTACAAGAAGTAAGTGATATGGACACCAGCCATAGAGAGGCTTGTGCTCTAGGCCCACCTCTGCAAAGGCGATGAGAAGGTTAGGCCTTGAGTTTGGCCTATGACAGGGTTGGATTTTGATTATCAGTGGGATTCGATGTTTTTAACAGAGTTGCAAAGGAGAATATTAGCTCCTGCTACTTCTATTGCTTTGAACCCAAAGCCTTCATTATACTGGGTTTTGGCTAGCTGGAACATCATAAATAATGCCACCAGTGGAAAAAACGCCTTCATTCAATTCCGTGAGTTTTTAACTCAGTGGTTCCCTGACTTCATCTAAGTTCTCTCCATCACTCCGCCACTGGGGATAGTGTCCTGTGCTTCCATGCTGAGAGGTGCATTTCATCCTCTTCCAATATGGAAAAGAGGGCTCATTGAACAGGAAAGAGTCAACGTTCCTCGCCAGCTTTCCCCCGGACGTGAGTTATTGAAAGACATCCAGGAAGACTCTAGCAGGAAGATGCCTCTCTGAGGCTGGAGCAGAAGCTTATGGCTGGCAGCTCACACCTCCAAATGCCATATGTCCTACTCTGAGCCAGGTCAGCCAGCTTCCTCCTGCTTTGAAGTCTCCAGGAAGCTCTATGATACAGCTCAGCTGAGAAGACAACACCCCAAAACTGCACCCCTGTGTACAACACCACCTAATATGCAAAGCACTTATTTCATTTGAACAGCATTACCTTGTGATAACTACCACTTAAAATGTGGAGAATATGTTATTTTGTGGCAGGAGGCAAACTCCCATAGTTAGCATACAAGCCCAATTTCACACGAGACTCAAAACAAGATCTGTCCTGATCTATTCTGCCTTTGAGAATCCCCTGCATCCTTGATTTCTTGGTGTTGTGCCCTAAACCCTTTCCTGCACTGACCCCTTCCAGCTCAAGTTCAGAAATGGTCAGGATGTCTGGTAGAGGTAATGATCTTAAATAAGACTCAGCAGAATCTAGGGAAGGTCTTTTGGTAACTTAATATAGTGAGAAGAGAAGTCTTTCCAAACTAGGAATTTCTTTTTTTTGTTTGTTTTTTTAAAGATTTATTTAACAAGTGAAAGCATATTTAACAAGTGGTGCTGGCATAACTGGATATCAACATGTAGAAAAATGAAAATAGACCCATATCTATCACCATGTACAAAACTCAAGTCCAAATGGATCAAAGACCTCAACATAAAGCCAGCCACACTGAACCTTATAGAAGAGAAAGTGGGAAGTACACTTGAACACATTGGCACAGGGAATCACTTTCTAAATATAACCCCAGCAGCACAGACACTGAGAGAAACAATTAATAAATGGGACCTCCTGAAACTGAAAAGCTTCTGTAAAGCAAAGGACATGGTCAACAAGACAAAACGACAGCCTACAGAATGGGAAAAGATCTTCACTAACCCCACATCAGATAGAGGTCTGATCTCAAAAATATACAAAGAACTCAAGAAATTGGACACCAAAAGATCACATAATCCAATAAAAAAAATGGAGTACAAACCTAAACAGAGAACTCTCAACAGAGGAATCTAAAATGGCTGAAAGACACTTAAGGAAGTGTTCAACATCCTTAGTCATCAGAGAAATGCAAATCAAAATAACTCTGAGATTCCATCTTACACCTGAAAGAATGGTCAAGATCAAAAACACTGATGACAACTTATGCTGGAAAGGTTGTGGAGAAAAGGGAACACTTCTGCATTGCTGGTAGGAATGCAAGCTGGTACAACCCCTTTGGATGTCAGTGTGGCGATTTCTCAGAAAATTAGGAAACAACCTTCCTCAAGACCCAGTAATACCACTTTTGGGTATATATCCAAAGGATGCTCAATTGTGCCACAGGGATGTGTGCTCAGCTATGTTCATAGCCGCTTTATTTGTCATAGCCAGAACCTGGAAACAACCTAAATGCCCCTCGACTGGAGAATGGATAAGGAAAATGTGGTACATTTATACAATGGAGTACTACACAGCAGAAAAAAGTAATGACATCTTGAATTTTGCAGGCAAATGGATGGAGCTGGAAAACATTATTTTGAGTGAGGTAACCCAGACACAGAAAGACAATTATCACATGTACTCACTAATAGGTGGTTTTTAAACATAAAGCAAAGAAAGCTAGCCTACAAATCACAATCCCAGAGAATTTAGACAACAATAAAGACACTAAGAGAGACTTACATAGATCTAATCTACATAGGAAGTAGAAAGTATAAAAAGACAAGATCTCCTGAGTAAATTGGGATCATGGGGACCTTGGGGGAGGGTTGAAGTAGGGAGGGGAGAGGCAGGGAGGGGAGCAGAGAAAAATGTAGAGCTCAAAATATCAACAAAAAAGTTAAAAAAAGAAAAACAAACGCAGCATAAATAAAATAACACACCTTTACACAATTAAAGTAATATTCTGCAGCATAAACAAATGTAGCACACCTTTGCCTAGTTAAAATAATATTGCACAACACCTTAGTGTTCAAATGAATGGCTCTCTGTGTCCATGTTTGTTTATTGTGCCTATTCTTAGGCTCTCTTCCTTCTGCTTGTTTGTTTTGTCCTATTCTGGTGTGTTAGTTTTTGTTTTAACTTATTATTATCCCTTGGAAGCATGTTTCTTTTCTAATGAGAGACAGAAAAGGGGTAGATCTGGATGGGAAAGGAGTAGGGGAGAAACTGGGAGAGGAAAGCATAATCAGGATGTATTATGTGAGAAAAGAAATCTATTTTCAATAAAAGGGAGGAAAGAAAGAAAGGAAAAAAGAAAGGAAGAAAGAGGGAGGGAGGGAGGGAGGAAGGAAGGAGGAAAAAGCTAAAAACACATATTCCATGTGACCCTCCAATACCACTTCTCAGCACATGTCCAAAGGACTCATTGTCTAATCCATGGTTCTTTGCTTAGTCATGCTCACTGTTGCTCTATTCACACCATCTAGGACATGGGAAAAAATCTAAATGTCTTTCGACTGACGAATGGATAAGGAAAATGTGTACATACACATTATGGAATACTACTCAACTTCATAAAAATTAAAAATTTGTAGATAATTAGGTGAAACTAGAAATGATCATATTGAGTGAAGTAACCCAGACCCAGAAAGACAAAGGTCACAGGTTCTCTTTCATCCATGGTTCTGTTATGCCCAGTCTGTGGGGACCGCAAAAGACCACCAGGGAGACTGACTGACCAAAATGCAAAAGCAAGGTTTATTATCATGCACGAGTACAAGCCAGCAGGGACTTCGTCAGTGCAGCAGCTGGAGAAGGTACCCTACTCTTCTAGAGAGCACTACTTAAAGGCAAAACCCAGAAAAGTTACATTAACAGGGTTTGGGTAACGTAACAGGTTCAATCCGGATTGGTTGACATTTGTCTAGGGGTGTCCTGGTGAAAAGAGATGGGTGTGTCCTGGCAGGTGATCCTATCTACAATGGTTGGAACGTTAGGAATTTCCTTTGGAAGGTCTGTTCCTGGATGGTGCTCCCCGGGTAGTCTCAGTTTATGATCTTTCTTCCAACCAGGTATTGCTTTAGGGAAAACTACTGAGACTCAGGCCTCTATTTAGCTTATCATGGCTGGGTCCTACAGTTTCTACTTTCAGATATTCATATATAAGCATAGACCTCACCTCTTGTCAAAGAAATGTCTCTTTGCAAAAGAGACAGTGCAGAAAACCACAACCTAGCAGGGCAGTGGTGGCGCATGCCTTTAATCCCAGCACTCGGGAGGCAGAGGCAGGCGGATCTCTGTGAGTTTGAGGCCAACCTGGTGTAAAAGAGCTAGTTCCAGAACAGGCACCAAAGCTACAGAGAAACCTTGTCTCGAAAAAAAACAAAAAGAAAAAAAAAACCCACAACCTATCAAAATGTATAGAATAAGTTACCATGTGGTACACCCAGTACATCTACAGCATAACTCCTGCACCCAAGGCTCTGGAATCATTACAGAAGGAGGGCAGAAAGATCATAAGAGGCAGAAGAAGAGGAAGTTTGCTTTGAGATTTCATCTAGAAACGTCAGAAGCTACTCTCATGAAGTTTTACCGACATGGCTGACTAAAAAGATCTTAACAAGGACCCAATGAACATGGGGTAAATCTTATTGAGCCCCAAGCCTTGGAAGAGAATTGTAGGCAACTAAGGAGTGCTTAGAGCAAGAGAAATAGGCTTCCCCAGGGAAGAAGGCCCAATTGGCTATCCAATACCAAGCAGTCAATGTTGGGGGAGTTCCTGCAGATTTCTGTATCTGGTTTGAGTTCAGAGTGTTAGCACCTAGCTTTGATCTGCCTTTTGTGACTGCTATCTTTTGTCTCCAGTACCTTCTGTTGGAAGTCTTATCCAAGAGTTTCCTAGGGGTTCAAAGCCTATGAAAAACTTGGTTGGGGGAGGACCAATTTTTAAATGAGAATTTGCATTTGGCATTGTCCCTTTGAGCAGCTTAGATAAGTTTTGGTATATGGAAATTGACTTGCTAAAGGTGTACTCTACAGATCAAGCCGAACAGAAAAGGAAAAACAACAGGTTTATTGAACAAAGCAACTCCTGGGCACGTTCACTGGTCCCAGAGATTGAGGCCAGAGAAGTTGTGCACCCAGGCCAGGGCAGGAAAGTTTTATAGATTGCAGGTGAGGGGTGGTGACATGTCTTCCACAAGCTGGGTTTGTGCCCAAGTATGGTCAAAAGCTGAGCGCTTAGTCGGGGACTTGGGTGGCTGGTGGCAACAGGGAAATTGCAGTAGTCACCAAGAACGCAGAACTGGACTTCTGGTATCTTTCTTTGTTTGGAGACTTGGTGTGGGAGGTCCTGGAACTAACAAGTAGCTCTCTCTTCCTCCTACAGAGACTCTCTGAGTGGGTGGGGTTTGGAGACAGAGAGAAAGACAGGAATGGGGCTTCTCAGACTTCAGGGGTCAGCTGGAGACTCCAACTGAACACCAAAGAAGTTCGTTAGCCATAACTGTTATGATAAAAGTAAAATGTTGCAGGTCCCCGCGTGGCAGCAGTAGGCAGTGGGCCATGAGACCATGCTGCAGGTCCCGAAGTGGCAGCAGGCAGCCGGCTGTAGGCAGCCCCAGAGCAGCCAGTCTCAGGAAGAGACGATGCAGTTCCCCAAGTGGCTGCAGCAGGGAGCCACGAAGAGCATACAGTCCCAGGTGGGTGAGAGACCTCCACAGGGCAGCCAGTCCCACGAGGGGAGACAGACAGATGGGCATGCCAAGATACCATGCTGCAGGTCTCCAAAGGTGGCTGGTCCTGGGCAGGGAGCCACACGGTAGGCGAGAGACAGACATGGATAGGCACGCCATGCAGAGTGAGGTTGGATATTTATTTAGTGGGTTATGGATGGGAAAGGGGAAAAGAGCAGAGAGGCAGAGGGAGAGAGAGAAACAGAAGGGGGAGGGGAGAAATGGGGAGAAGGGAGAGACAGAAGCTGCCTCTGAGTGAGAAAGGGAGGGAGAGAGAGAGAGAGAGAGAGAGAGAGAAAGATGGAAAGGAAAGGACTCAGGCTGGAAGCTGAAGATCAGCTTGCCTCAGTGGAGGGGGGAGTGGGCGTGGCTTGTCTCTTAAAGGGACAGAGCAAACCATTACAATAATCCTAGTTGTTCTCTAGTCCTGCCCTCGGCTGTCTTTGCCTTAGGTGGTCCCACCCAATGACCATACTCTCCACTTAAAGTAGAATAAATTCATGTTGATCTTATCCTGCGTTGAATATGGAAAGGTTATGAGGTTTCCTAGAAATGCAGGACTGGATGTTAAATGATAATAAATTATTATCAAAGAAGGGGAAGCAAGCATTGCAAGATTCACTTTGTCTCTTTACTACAAATTGAAAGTGTAACAGAGTGTACTAGGACACAGGAGGCGGCACACTCTAGAGGCTCCAACTTGTCCAGTCTGACCACCCACTCAAAGGATGGCAAACCTATCTGATGGTGAGAGGGTAGAAAGGAGTTTAATCTGCATGACCACGTTGCAAAGACAGCAAGCAGAATTTCACTCCATCTGCAAGTACTGACGTGAGCTTGAGATGGATGAAGACCTGAGGCAGGAGGCAAGAGGTGTTGCATACGTTAGCAACCCTGGTCCTGGGGTTGTCTAGTTGATTGTCTCCTTACAAAGCCAGTAAGGTGGCTGGAAGTCCTCATTGTTTAAGGGGACAGTCTAATTCCTGCAAGGCCACTGCTTATGCTGGGGGCCATATATTTGTGAGGCTGTGTTAGTCTTAGCAGTGGAGATGATTGTCGCTTTAAAACAAACACTAGAAACTTTTGGGTGCCTTTCTGAAGTTCGCAACAGGACATTGCAAAAAAGGGCAGTAGGAAGCTAACAGGATAGCTATCACTAGGTTTTTTGTTTTTGTTTGTTTCATTGCAGTTTTTGCTTTGTTTGCCTGTTCGATTTTGGAAGAGGGTCTCACTATGTGGTCTCACATAACTGGATTCACTATGTAGACTAGGCTGGACTTGAATTTACAGAATGCCAACTGCCCCTGCCTTTAGAGTTCTGGGATTAAAGCAAGTGCTACCATCCCTGACTGCTTTTTGTTTTTGACACAAAGTCTTGGTCTGTAGCCCAGACTGGCCTCTAACTCATGATCAGAGTGCTTCACCACACCCAGCTCTCTACATTGTGGCTTAATATTTGTTAGGTTGATTGGCTTAAATCAATAGCTCATTTTAATTCTTATTTGATTTTAAGTGAGGCTCCATGTTTTTTTTTCTCTAAACGTTCCAGTGGATCTGTACTTTCCCTTACAGGAAGGCATGTCCTTTCCCTTTGTTTCTTACAACACTTGACCAGGTCAAGGAGCCTTGGTGACCACACAGGGATCTTGAGCTGCTGATCACATGTGATACGAGGGACGACTTACAGCCTCTTCTAAATTTTTATTTATTTGTGAGAAGGGGGCTCACACATGACATAGTTTGTCTGTGGAGGTTAGAGAACAACTTAAGGGAACTGGTTCTCTCCTTCCCCACTGTGGACCCCAGGGATCAAACTCAGGATGTCAGAATTGGTGGCACCTTCACCCGTGCAGCCATCTCACTGGACCTTATTTTTATCCTCGTGGATGCATTTTTTTCACTTTGGAAGTAAGGTCTCTGGTGACTCATAGAAACTGTTGCTGGAGGTAATAATGCAGTGGAACCTTTCTTTTGTTTGTTTGTTTTTCCGAGACAGGGTTTCACTGTAGCTTTGGAGCCTGTCCTAGAACTAGCTCTTGTACACCAGGTTGGCCTCAAACTCACAGAGATCCACTTACATCTTCCATCCCCCGCTCCTGGCCCCCCCCCATGAGGTCATGAATGTAAAGGAGAGGAGTACACGAGAGAGTTTGGAGGGAGGAAAGGGAAAAGAGAAATGTTATGACTATATTGATTTCAAACTGCAGGAGCAACAACAAAACTGCCCACCTCTGTTCTGAAAAATAACCTTCTATCGGCTCAGATGAACTATTTGTAAAACAAACTCAAAGCACAACAAAACAAAGCATGCTTCTCAGCCGAGTGTGTAGCTGGGCAGTGCTGGCACACGCCTTTAATCCCAGCACTTGGGAGGCAGAGGCAGGCGGATCTCTGTGAGTCGAGGCCAGCCTGGTGTACAAGAGCTAGTTCCAGGACAGCCAGGGCTGTTACACAGAGAAACCCTGTCTGGAAAAAAACCAAAAAACAAACAAAACAAAACAAACAAACAACCCCCCCCAAAAAACAAAACAAAACAAAGCGTGCCTCTCTGTTCTCTCATGCCTATTTCCTTAATCAGAATTTTTAGTATCCTGAAGGGACATAGTACAAATTCTGATTTAGAACCTCCAAAAAGGGCTCCACCTGATGGTGCAAGCCTATCATTCCAGCTACTCCCAAGGCTAAACTCCAAGGTTGGCCTGGATCACTTGGTAAGACTCGTTAAAAGAGGAGGCCGGTGGGCAGATGTGAAGAAGCGTCTCTGTGGGTAGTGTTTGCCTAGTATGTGGGAGGCTCTAAATCCAGTAGTACCAGACAACCAAAACACAAGCCGCAGTGAAACAAGGCCTTTAGCACACGCCTTTAATCCCAAACGTGGGAGACAGAATCCAGTGGATCTTTGTAAATTGGAGGCCAGCTGGTCTACAAAGCTAGTTCTAGACTAGCTAGGGCTACATATTGAGATTCTGCCTTAAAAACAAAAACAGCCAGGCGGCGGTGGCGCATACCTTTAATCCCAACACTCGGGAGGCAGAGGCGGGCGGATCTCTGTGAGTTCGAGGCCAGCCTGGGCTACAAGAGCAAGTTCCAAGACAGGCTCCAAAGCTACAAAGAAACCCTGTCTCAAAAAACTAAAAAACCAAAAACCAAAACCAAGCCAAAACAAAACACTTCCAAACAACTGTCTTCTCGAAAGCCTGAGGCTGAGGTATATATCGTTCACAGAATATGACAGAAACACTTCTACTTTAGGCATGACTTTGGGTTCAGGCTTCCCACTCAGGTAGGCCACTGTTTCTTTCCGAAGACCCCATTTTCAGACCTTTGGGCTGTCTCTTATTTCACTTTGACTTCAAGTAAGGATTCTACTGGCTCACATATTTAGGAAAGCTCCATTAAAACAATATTGATTGATTGGTTTTTCGAGACAGGGTTTCTCTGTATCTTTGGAGCCTGTCCTGGAACTAGCTCTTGTAGACCAGGCTGGCCTCGAACTCACAGAAATCCACCTGCCTCTGCCTCCTTAGTGCTGGGATTAAAGGCGTGTGCCGCCTCTGCCTCCTCAGTGCTGGGATTAAAGGTGTGTGCTGCCTCTGCCTCCTCAGTGCTGGGATTAAAGGCGTGCGCCACCGCCGCCCCACCTAGCAAAACAGTTTATAAGAGGAGAGGTGAAGAGCAGCCTCTTGTGCTGTTAGGACCGGAAGGCATCGAGAGTACATCTGTTGCTCTGGTCCTCTGCCTTTCCCAAGCTACTAACAAGTAAGTGCCAGCTGCCATTCCTTGTCACTTAACAGGCCAATGTGATTGTGAATTTGGAGTAGTGGTTAGTAACAGTTTAGATATGCAGTTCTAGAAGGCCCATGCTAACTGTGAGGAAGGATGGTTAGGAGTAAGTGTAATTTGGCAAAAGGGAGACTGAGAGACTTGGAATCTGGCATCGGCTAACGGATGGGTGGGAAGGTATTTAGGAGGTGGGAATGACAGGATTAAAGCTTGTGATGAGTAAGGGGTCATCAAATTAACCCTAGTGTTTGGACTTGGGTCTCCTAGTGCCAGTGGGATTTTTTTTTTTTTTTTGAGACAGGGTTTCTCTGTGGCTTTTGGAGCCTGTCCTGGAACTAGCTCTTGTAGACCAGGCTGGCCTCGAACTCACAGAGATCCGCCTGCCTCTGCCTCCCAAGTGCTGGGATTAAAGGCGTGCGCCACCCCACCCCCACCCCCGCTAGTGGGATCTTTTTTAAAAGGTTCATTTATCTTATGTATACAGCGTTCTGCTTGCATACCTCTACACCAGGAGAGGGCGCTAGATCTCACTATAGATGTTTGTGAGCCACCATGTAGTTGCTGAGAATTGAACTCAGGACCTCTGAAAGAGCAGACACTGCTCTTAACCTCTGAGTCATCTCTCCAGCCCACCAGCGTGATCTTTACTGGGTTAAGAAGAAGAGCAGGTTTGGAAAATAAGGTCAGGGCAAGTAAAACTAGAGTAGTTCATAATGCCTTCAAGGCAGGTGTCCAAAAGGTTGATAATAATGGTGCGGCGCTTAGAGGGGCTTGGAGGGAACGGGACAAAACTGGGGGGAAACCTATGCAAGGATGAACACTAAGGAACTGGAGAGGTCTTTTGGTTCTGGATTTTCAGGGCGTGGGGATAAGGCAAGCTGGGGGCATAAGTCCCACGTGACGGCCTGGCGGCGCACAGGCTGCTCAAATGCTACGGTAACCCCCAGGGGATAGAGTGCTGGCGGCCCCTCCCGGCCCCGCCTCCCTTTCTTCCTCTTTCCTGCTTCATCTATTGGGTAATATCTATGTCCATCAAGGGCCCGCCTCCGAAAATAAGCCAATCAGGAATGGCGGGAGGGAGCTTTCTTCAGGAGCTGGTTTCTCTTCTAGGGGCCTCTCGAGGGAAGTAAAACCCGGTCGCAGGCACCGAGGAACTGCGCGCAGCCTCTGAGCTGAGAGCATCCGCCGAGTGCGGGCGGCGCAAGCTGGTGAGAAGAGGGCGAGGGTACGAGGTAAGGAAGGGGACTAGTAGGTGTGCGGACATCTTCCCCAGCCTGGCCTGCGGGCGCCTCAGGTGATGGGGCGGAGAGGGAGATGAGGTGAGAGGGCGGGACGAGCTGATTCCCGGTCGTGGTCACCCCACTCGCGCGCAAGCGCCACGTGGGCCCGCGCTCTAGTGGAGGAGTCGGCTGCTTAGCTGGTTCCCTGCATCAGTTTCCTTAGTACTGGAGCACCCGTGAGGTGGGCGTTGCAAACTAGATTCCTGTCTTACAACTTGGAAAGCGGAGGTTCAGGACTCTAAGCTGGAGCCCGGAGTTCTTAATTAGAACCTAGCCGCCCAGCTAAGAAATCAAGAGACTTCATTTCTGCAGGGACACAAAATTCTGTTCCCGTCTGCTGCGAACGGTTTTCATTGCGCACAGCTGCCTGTCCTTTCTGCATGGTCAAGGGGCGTCCGAGGCCATCTGCCTCTGACCGACCTCATCTGCCCCAAGTTCAGCCGGGTGGGTAAGGGACGATCCTCACTGGCTTTGGGAAATCAATTTAACAGTGCGTCTATACTCTTTGACCTACTGATTTTGGAAGTAAGTAAGGAAAAGGCGGCTACAAAGACCATGCAATTTGGTGTTTTTAATAAGTACCAGATTAGTGGAAACAAACTCCAAGCCTTCAGTAATTGTGAATGTTTACGGCAAAGTCCATAAATATTGTGAAAACATTGTCTTTCACACGGAAGTCAGATTCAATAGATTCAGTTGAACGATATAAAAACCTGTACAGAATGTACCCTAATGGTAAAAAATTGTGCTTTTTTTTTTTGAGGCAGGGATTCTCTGTAGCCTTGGCTGTTCTGGAACTCACTCTAGACCAGGCTGGCCTTGAATTTACAGAGACCCTCCTGCCTCTGCTGAGATTAAAGGCGTGCACCACCACTCGAGGCTTGACTATCCCTTATTATGTTTTGAGACAGGGTTTCTCTGTGTATGTGTCTGGCCTCAAGCTCTACTAGCCTATGCCTCCCAAGAGCTGGGATTTCAGTTGTGCGTCACCGCCCAGAACCTTGCATCCCACCCTGCATGGCTTCCACCTTGTTACCATGGCTGGCCTGGAATGATGCACCAAACAATCTTCTACGTCAATCAGGCTAGCCTTGAACTCACAGATCAGCTTGCCTCTGCCTTTTTGTCTTCCTAATTCTGGAATTCTAGTCATGTAGTACCATGCCTGGCCTGGAAGTGTCATATTTTATTACACTTTTACAAACTTTGTGAAAACTTGGCATGGGGGCACACGCCTTTAATCCCAGTGCTCCAGATGCTGGAGCAGGCAGATCTCTGAGTTTGAGGATAGCCTGATCTGCACAGTGAATTCCATGCCAGCCAGGGTGGCAAAGTGAGACCCTGTCTAGAAAGTAAACAATGACAACAGCAAAATCACTCCCAAATCTTGTGAGAACAGCACCTGGTAATTTTAGCTAATCTGAGGCGGGAGTGTCTAAAGTTCAAGGCCAACCTTGCAACTCATTGAGACCCTGTAGCTCAGTGGTCCATCAGAACAAGAGAGGCCATGTGCTCAATCCCTGTGACGCACAAAACAGCAATCAAACAAAACCCAACCATGAGACTGGCAGTGTTCCCGTGCTCCTAATGGCAAGTGCCATCAAGACTAGGGAAGCCGTGTGTCTGTTAAATAGCTAGTGTCACTGGGCCTCTGAAAATGCCAAGTTGAGCTAATATTTGAGGACCTGCTGTGTACCAGGTACACGGCTGTACTCACGATAGCCGCCAGTAAGCAGCTACATGTCTGGAATTTTGTGGCGTACAGAGATTACTGGGGACAGCAGATACCTAAGTCAAAACGCTGCAGTGGAGACTGGATGAGGGAGCCAGCTAGTAGCCTCCAGCCGGAGAAAGGACTCAGAAAGGAGAGAAAAGGAGGCACGAATCAGCTGGGAGGAAGGCAGGAAGCCCCTTATCAACTCTATAAAATCAGAGAGAATCTTAGCAAAAGAAATTTTCACAGTATTTTTTTTTTAAATATTTGAACTTTGAAGCTTTTATAAACCCTTTAATTTTTCAGGCTGAAAAACAACCACCTCCACTTGCCAGTATAGCTTCAGAATGTCAAGTACCGTGTCCTCCTGGATCTTCAATTCTGCAAGGAATCGAATTGCTATCTTACAAGGGGGTAGACGCTTATACTCAAGGGGTGCCGCAAATAGGAATCAACCAAAATGGAGGCTTTCTTCTCCGGCATCTTCGACTCTGAAGACCAATACTCCACGTGGTGCCTTTGCTCTGCAGAAAGCCTACAGACACACTTCAACCGAGGAAGAGGATTTCCACTTACAGCTTAGCCCTGAACAGGTCAACGACATGCTTCGAGCTGGCGAGTCATCTCACAAGATTCTTGATTTCAACAATGGAGTTCCAAATTCAGTGTTAAGGTTTGAGAGCAACCAGCTGGCCGCCAATTCCCCAGTGGAGGACCGACAGGGTGTAGCTTCCTGCATGCAAACCAACGGACTGATGTTTGGCATTTTTGATGGCCATGGTGGCCATGCATGTGCCCAAGCGGTGAGCGAGAGGCTCTTCTACTACATGGCAGTGTCCCTGATGTCCCACCAAACCTTGGAGCAGATGGAGGAAGCAATGGAAAACATGAAGCCTTTGCTACCCATCCTTCAGTGGCTCAAGCATCCTGGGGATAGTATTTATAAGGATGTCACATCAGTACATCTGGACCACCTCCGAGTCTATTGGCAGGAACTTCTTGACTTGCATATGGAAATGGGGTTGAGCATTGAAGAAGCATTGATGTACTCCTTCCAGAGACTGGATTCTGACATCTCACTAGAAATCCAGGCTCCCCTGGAAGATGAGGTGACAAAGAACTTATCCCTCCAAGTTGCTTTTTCTGGGGCAACAGCTTGCATGGCCCATGTCAATGGAGTTCACCTACACGTAGCAAATGCTGGTGACTGCCGGGCTATCCTTGGTGTCCAGGAAGACAATGGTGTGTGGTCCTGTTTACCTCTTACCCGTGACCACAATGCTTGGAATGAGGCTGAGCTATCCCGGCTTAAGAGAGAACACCCTGAGTCTGAGAACAGGACACTCATCATAGATGATAGGCTGCTGGGTGTCCTCATACCCTGCAGGGCCTTTGGGGATGTCCAGCTAAAGTGGAGTAAAGAGTTGCAGCGTAGTGTCCTAGGGAGGGGCTTTGATACTGAGGCCCTCAACATCTACCAGTTCACACCACCCCACTACTACACTCCGCCCTATCTGACTGCCAAGCCTGAGGTTACATACCACAGGCTGAGGCCCCAAGATAAGTTCCTTGTGCTGGCCTCAGATGGTCTGTGGGACGTGCTGGGCAATGAGGATGTGGTGAGGCTGGTGGTGGGGCACCTGTCCAAGGTTGGTTGCCATAAGCCGGACCTGGACCAAAGACCGGCCAACCTGGGGCTCATGCAGAGTCTGCTGCTGCAGCGGAAAGCCAGCGGACTCCATGCAGCTGACCAAAATGCAGCCACGCATCTGATCAGACACGCCATCGGGAGCAACGAGTATGGGGAGATGGAGCCAGAGCGACTGGCCGCCATGCTGACATTACCAGAAGATGTAGCCAGGATGTATCGGGATGATATCACTGTCATGGTGGTGTTTTTTAACTCAGAGTCAATTGATACATTATTTAAGGAGGGTTAAGAGTCTCACCCTGTCGCCAAGGCTAACACAAATACCCTTTAAAACATTTTCACTTAGTCCTGAGTGAGCAATTCAAACCTTATTAAAGAATAGGCGGATATAGGTTGCTGAGTGATTGACTAACAAGGTAAAGAAATCCAGCCTTAGTGAAAAAGCATTGGCAATTATTTTTGTCTATGTGCACTGGTCAACTCTTCTATGCGGCAGACAGAATAAAGAGTCAAACTGGCTTAGGCTCATCTAGCCTGTGTCCTCTATAAAGACACTGCCAAACTGTGTCATCCTGTGCTTTTAAAGGATAAATTTAAATCATGATTCTAAGAATAAAGAAATTCAGGATCTTTGGAGACCCAGTTGCAAAATTTACAAATGTGATCATTCTGAACTGTTATGCACAACTTCTAGGCTGTATGTAGTTTTTGTTTAGTTTTTTAAATTACGAAAGCCTAGGTTTACAAAGCAATCTTCAGGGCACTTTTCTATGTCGTATTCTAACTTTCCTGTGTGTGATTTTCTGTAATGACTGTGAAGATATTCTGTGCCATTTGCATTTGAACGCTGGTTAAATTTATTTTAAAACTGAATCCTCAGACTTACAGGCAGGACTGCCGTAAGCATGTGTAGGACCACTCGTTTTTTTCTCAGCTGAGGATGAGAGGGGCTAGGTCTCTGAGCAGCCTTTGGTCCTTCTGTTGAGCTCCACCCCCAAACTGGGAGGTCATTTTTGTCTAATCCCCAACTCCTGACCTGCTTAGCAAAATATTCCCCCTGGGCTTAGCCACAGGGTTATTCATAATTCTCCTTTCGGTGTATATCCTTCAAACACTGACACAACACCACCTTTGCTATGCTGCCCAGCCTCACCCTGCCGTCACTAGAACAGCTGTTCTCTCTTCTAAAGGTTGGAAGGGTGATGGTGTGACCAGGTGGACATTTAGGCAGGGTGGGTCTATTCAGTGGTTTGTGGATTTTTGATTTCAACCTGAGTCTAGAGGTGTGAAAATGGCCCATGAGAACAGCCGTGAGCCGAGGCTTTCTCTCTTCATCTTAGGAGGGAGACTTATCAGGCGCAACACCTGCCCCTGCCTGTTAGGCATTGCCATTGCTATGCTTCGGGGATTAACCATATTTAGTATGAGAGTTGGGTGAAAATTGAGATGTGTCTGGTCATAGGGGCTGCAGAGTCTGTTTGCTTGAAAACTAACCCACATGGATCCTATTTAGGGCATAAATGTCTTCCTCTCTTGGGTGGCTGTGGCATTAAACAGCAGGAAATGTGTCCCTAAATGGAAACACTTTTTTTTTTTTTGGCAGTTTTAATATCCTGTACCTCATGAGAGCACTTTACTGTAGGCATCTCCTCAGCTGATCCCGTGTCTCTCACCCACTATGCCATCCACGCACTGGCCAGTAACTAGGTTGGGCCTCTCTGGTTTTGCAGGTGGACATCGGGTCAAGAGTTGAGGCTGGGCTGGCAGACAGCTCAGTGGGTAAAGGCTGCCAACCCTGGAAACTAGAGTTCCATCCCTGGGCCCCATGTGGTGGAAGGAGTTGAAAGTTGCCCTCTGACCTCCACATGTGCACTGTGGCATGGGTCCTCACAAAATAAATAAATTGGAAAAATACGGGGATTGTTCTTGGTACATTTCCTGGTGTTCCCTGTTTAGCGATACGGTTTCTTTTTTTTTTTAAGGAACTCTTTTGGGTCCTTTTGTTCTGAAACCGTTACTGTTACTTTTGATCGCTTAGATTTTTTTTTCTTTTATTCAAAAATAAAATGTAAGCAGTTCTTTCTTGAGGAGCCTGCACCTGCACTTGGGTGTTGACCTTCTGTGGCTCTGTCCTACTGTCAAGTGTGGCTTACCTTCTGAGGGCCTTTTCCTCTCTAACCCTCATGTGTAAGTCTACCCTAAATAATAACCTCAATGGTGCCGCCTCAAAGTAGAAAATGAGAAGCCTGGGTATGCTGGAACATGCCTCATGCCTTAAACCCAGCACTTGAGTGGTAGAGGCAGGAAGATCCGACATTCAAGGTGGATGCGTGAGAGCCTGCCTACAAAAAATAGTGCATCCCAGCTAGGCACCGAGGCCAGCCTAGGCTACACAGTGAGAACCTGCTTCAGCAAAAAAGATAGAACATAGCCCCAAATGTGAGTCATTATTCTAGCTTGAAGGTTTGCTGTTTGAATGAAAGACGCTATTTGACATTTTTTGTGTTTTCCTTTGTCCTTTGTTTTTCATGCCCACTAAACCCAGGAGTATCCTGGGAGCCTTAACTGGCATTTAGTGCCTGAGCCCTGTTTTCGAGGCTGGCTGGCATGGGTCATAAATGGTTGTGATTCAGGTAACTTATCCTGAAGTTGATAGAACACAGACTTCCCATTTGTGTCTCCGAGAGTGTCTGTGTTTTCTCACTGTCTAATAGATGTCCCTGTTTTCCAGCTGAAATATTGAGAAGAAAGGCTGGTTTATTGTCTACCGTTCTCTCTTCCTCTATGAACTCAGCTCCAGTGAGTATTGTCTTCTGGTTACACGCCAGTATGACTGTCTCTCCCTGGTCATGGGTTTTGGCAATGGCCCCCTTGAAGTAAAGAGCTTTTTGGGGGAGATGCAGAAATGAGAAAGGAGATTCGTGGTCCTTGTCAGTTCTTCCAAAGCTCTTATCATTCTTTTCATAGAGATTTGAATTTTTAGACTTTTAAAATTTAAATAACGAGACTGACGATTTAATATTGCAAATGTAACTTTTGAAGGAAGTATGTCTTGGTGCTTAAAGTGACATTTATGATTTGGGGTAAAAGCTGATGGAAAGGTGTGATTTAGATATTTGTTTTATGTGTAAATAGTACAGTGCTATTGATTTCCAAAGCTAGTAAAACTAGAAAAGCTGATACTTTTGAATGTATGCTAGATCATGTTAATAAGATTCAGTTTTCGGAGATGTTATTTATAACATTAAAGCTAATTTATTATGATGTAAACTGTGAGGTGGTGTAATATATAGACGTTTTCTCCAAAAGTATATTTGACTTAAAAGTTAAAAAGCTTTTAGGCACATGGGACAAAACTCAGTTGAGACACAATCAAGTTGACAGTTTTATAAACATAGGTAAAAATGTAAATGGCTTGACCTTCAAATAAAGAAGGGCACAATTCTTTAGATCAACCACAAAATATATTCCAAAGGAGACCAGATCTGTTTTGTTGGACAGCTAGTGGGAAGCTGTAACGTCCCAGGTGAAACCAGAATATTCTGGAATGAAGCCAGCAGTTTCACGTCTTTGAAGCGTGGTTGTTGTGTCGAAGCTCCCTTTGGATTTGAAGGTCAAGGCTAGTGGTGCAGCAGCCTGTGTCGTAAATGGTCATGTGTGTAGCTGGTGGGGGTGGCATGTTTAGGCTGCCATATAACTATTTTCTGAGCCATCTGAGGTCCTGTCCCTTCTTCCTTTGGTTCCTGGTGTCTAACTTGCCTTCTGGAAAAATGCTTCTTACTATGCATTTTCTTGGAATAATCATTAACTGTGCTCTTTAATAATTACTGGCGTTTGTATTTTAAGCTGTGTACCAGTATTCCTATCTGACCCTGATTTTCTAACCTTTGAGGATATTTAAATAGAACTTTTAAATAAAAGAAGCAAAATGAAATGTGGTTTCTTTTGGTTTGAACATTAATTTTTCTAGCCTTTAGGATGCAAGGACAACTTTTGTTTCAGCATTTTTCTCTGACCGAGAAAGACTATTTAAGACCCTGCTCCAAAGACAAGCATGGTGCACTAAAACTTAGTAGCTGCTAAGCACACAGGAAGTCCTTTTAAAATTTTTATTTTTAATATTTTACTTTTAACTAAGTTTGTACATTTGACTCTGTGGGTGTATCACATGAGTGCAGATGCTCAGGGAGGCAAGAAGAAGGCACTGGATCTCTTGGCGTTGGAGTGTTAGGTCGCTTTGGGCAGCCCGATATGTGTTAGGAACCAAACTCAGGTCTGCTTCAGGTGCACACTTCCACTGAGCCTCTCAGCCTCTGGAGGATTCATTTATGTTAGCTGTGTGAGTGCAGAACTGAGAAGATAAAAGACTGAGGCCCACCATGTCCTCTGGGCCAAGACCTGCTAGAATTTCATAGTTTACTGAGAACCTTCTTGTCAAAACAGCTTTCGTGTTATTAGTAGTATGAAGCCAGTTCTGGGAAAAAGTCGAGGCTGCATGCAACTGAAGACCCCACTGCAAGATTGTGCTGTGTCTCAGCTCACTCAAAATGATAGTGTTCAGTGGATCCTTATGAAAATTGCAGGTACAGGGGCTGGAGAGATGGCTCAGCAGTTGAGAGCACGTGTATACCACCATGACTGGCAAGCACTGGGCGTCTGGACCCAGGTTCAGTTCCCAGTACCCACATGGTGGTTCATAATCATAACTACAGTTCAAGGGGATCCTATGACCTCTTCTGACCTTGGGCACTGTACATACATGGTGTACATATATACATCCAAACAAAACACTCATCTATAAAATAAATCTAAAAAAAAAAACTTAATGCAGATACAAATCTTTAGTCATTTGTATTTTAGTTAGGGCTGGCTAATTAAGCTAGGTGTTGAAAAAAATGTTTTGAGGGGCCTGGAGAGATAGCTTTGTGGTTACTGACTGATAGTACTGACTGCTTTTCCAGAGGACCCGGGTTCAATTCCCAGCACCCACATGGCAGTTCATACCAGTCTAACTCCAGTTCCAGGGCTTCAGACGTGCATGCAGGCAAAAACCAATTAACATGAAATAAAATAAATTATTTTTTAAAAAAGAAAGAAACAATGTAGAAACAAAGCTTTTAAAATATGGCTAGGTGGGCAAGGAGGGGCCCCAGGTTACCTGTGAGGACAGAAAGGGACAGTGCAGAGTAATCTGGGTGTGGTGTTGTAGGAGCTCCAGCGCACAAGAGTTCAAGGTCATGCTCAGGTGCCTGTCAAGGACAAGGGCAGCCTAGGCTATGGAAGCTCTGCCTGGGGGAGATCATTCAGAGTGACCTCAGAATGGGTACGGCTTCTCTTTATTAGTCTGGTACAGAACCAGGAGTCCTGCCCCATCTCTGCTTCCCTGTGATGGTGCAGGGCTGTCAGAACCAGGAGTCCTGCCCCATCTCTGCTTCCCTGTGATGGTACAAGGCTGTTAGTGTTTATCCTTGTTACTCTTCTTCCCACTCCACTCTCCCCTCCCCACACCCATCCCTGTTCTGCCCTAGGGATACAAAAGCTGGTTGTGAAATGAGTTAGGAAAGATGACTGGCTAGACACCAAGGAAAAGAGGAGAAGCTGCAAAAGAGGAGGTCAGAGAATAGGAGGAAAACAGCAAGCAGTGGTGTGGAAGCAAAACGAAGGGAGGAGTTTGGCCATGAGAATCTAGTATTAGAGTACATGGAGGCAGATGGGCAGAAATGGCCAATTAGCTACAAAAAGCTCCACTGCAGGAGAGGCAATGGCTGAACCATACTCTCGCTTGGGTCTGTGGACATTTCATGAC
This sequence comes from Ondatra zibethicus, assembly GCA_004026605.1. Taxonomy (NCBI): domain Eukaryota; kingdom Metazoa; phylum Chordata; class Mammalia; order Rodentia; family Cricetidae; genus Ondatra; species Ondatra zibethicus. The sequence goes on from PVIU01006575.1 coordinate 73,214, forward strand.
TCTAGATGGTGAGGTAGAGGAGGGGGTTGGCTGGCTGGGTGGGCTGGTGGGACTGTCTTCCTCAGCCAGCGTATCTCTGCGCTTATGAAGGAAAAGAGGATCCAAAGTTCATTTGGGAGTTCTGGGATTTTGCTGCCCCCAAATGACGCTGTAGCATGGAAAAATGGGAGAATTAGGTACCTCGAGCCCTGCCTGAACACAGGGATAGGAACGTCAGTAGGGAGTGCTGTAGTTTGTGTAGGAGGCCACGGGAGACACGAGGCTGCCTCTAGGTGTCGCCATCCAGCTGTGCTGGTGTCAGCAGAAGCTGGCTTGAAGAGGGCTGCCCTGAGCTAAAGAGGCTCTGTGTGCTAAAACTTTGAGCAGCATTTCCCTGGGGCGCGGCCTGATACACCTTCAGGAAGCCTCACAGGACTCTGGGCATCTTTGGGGCTGGGATTAAGTGAGGGCTGAGGGAACGGCACTGTCTTGTGCTTGTGGGAAAGGGGCCGTTGAGACCCAGGCTCGTCAGAGCAGGTGGTAGGTTGCAGGTGGTGTAAAGTGGCTGCCATCTGGACCAGCTGTCCTCAAGGTACTTGTTGACCTCTGTGAAGTACCCACCGCCTCTAACCAACCCCAATCTTATTCTGCTCCTTGTAGCCACTCCTACAGCGGCCAGCCTCTCAGCAATGCCTGTACTCTTCTCGCGCCAGCTTTTAGAAGAGTCTAAATCACTTCTGTGCCCCGAATGGAAGCTGCCCCTCGACTCAGGTGCAATTGCCACACGGCAGTCAGGTCTGAACTGTTGCTTCTCCTCTTCCCTAGCCGAGCCTCCCTCCCTGCCATAGTCATGCAGAATCAAGGCTTTGGATTTGCTCTTCCCCATGGCTGGGACACCTGGCACTTTCTGCCTCCTCTTGATTTACCCAGATTTCTGAGCCTGATTCTGCTAGATTCCAGCTTGTTTGGAAGACTCCCTGACTTTCTAGGTCTCTCTTCCAAGCAATTCCTCTCTATTTTTAGCACTATTTTCATCTCTCCATGGGTCTCCCATCGCATCTGTCTGTCTGTTTTCTCTGCAGCATTAGGATTCTGGCTTGGCTTTCATGCATTAGCTCAGCATCTGGTGTGAAGCCTACAGTCAACATTTAAAATGTGGAGGAGGCTGGGGATGTAGCTCAGTGGTAGAGCACTTGCCAACATCCATGAGGCCCTGGGTCCAATCCCTGGCACCACAAAAACAGATGATAGATAGATAGATAGATGATAGTTAGTTCACTAGCTAGATGATAGGTAGGTAGATAGATAGATGATAGTTAGTTAGCTAGCTAGATGACAGATAGATAGATAGATAGATAGATAGATAGATAGATAGATGATAGTTAGTTCGCTAGCTAGATGATAGGTAGACAAAATGTTAGAAATAAAAGAATGAAAAAAGGGGAAGATTTTGGTTTTCTTCCACAGGATAAAGTTGCATTTTCCCAAGAGTTAGGCCATACTTCTGGCTGCTCTTGGGATGAAGACTAGAATCTTCTACATTTTGCTGCTTCTTTTTTTTCTTCTTCTTCTGGTTTTTCAAGACAGTTTCTCTGTAGCTTTTGGAGCCTGTCCTTGAACTTGCTCTGTAGCCCAGGCTGACCTCGAACTCACAGAGATTTGCCTCCTGAGTGCTGGGATTAAAGGCTGGTGGCCCCACTGCCCAGTTAATTTATGATAATTTAAAATAATAAACCTGGCTACATGTGTGTATGCTGTGCCAAACACTTTACATGCATTGTCTTCTTTAAGGTAGGTGTTCCTCCATCTCCAATCACTCCTGCCTGTAATCCTAGTGATTGGCAGGCTGGGACAAGAGGTTTGTGGTTCATGAGTTCTAGCCTGGGATGTGTATTGAAACTCTCAAAATAAACAACAACAAAAAACCCAAAGCTGGGTATGGTGGCACAGACCTATAATGCTAGCACTCTGGAGGTAGAAGGATTTCAAAGTCATCCTCAGCTACATATTGAGTTTGAGGCCAGCGTAAGCTATCCTGAGACCCTCTCTCAAAAAAACCAAAACAAAACAAAAACTATGTACTATCTTATTTAACCTTCACACAACCCCTTGAAGAAGTGTTAGCATCCCATTTTATACTCAGAAGATCTGAAACTGGGTAGCTAAACTGCAGTGCCCCAGGTCATAAACATAGTAAGGCAGAGCTAATCTCCAAACCGTGGTGCTTGACTTCACAATTTCTTCCTTGTATTCATGCAGCTGGATTGAATATTTATTCCTCTGATAGGAATGTGCTCCCGCAGCTGCACAGAGGATCCATAGCACTCTAGGAAGGAGTGAGGGGTGGGTCCACAGGAGTGACCTAAGCAAAAGTTGGGGTAGCACTTGGCAAGGTGCAAACTGAAAGAAATAGAAGGGATCTGTCCTTCGGCTAGAACCACTGTCTATGACAGACTGGAGCTGTATTGATACAACTCCTAGCAAGGGCCAGGGATCCTATGTATGGATTTTCCAGGTGTCCCCAGCCAGCTGGGGCTTTGGGGCTGTAGAAGCAAGTGAAAGCCAGGGAGTGTCTGCCTCCAGTGAGCATGAGGGGTCAGCAAACCTTGGTCTGGCTCTCTCTCCTGATCCTATGGTCTTGCCCTGGTCTCTGACTCAGTCCCCTCATCTTGCCCTGGGACTGGCATCTCTAGCTTGGAGATGGGCCCAGAACCCCTTAGGCATATAGTGAGGTTTGCTTTCCCATCGAACACCTATGAAAGTTTATTTCAGAGGGCGAGAGGGAGGAAGGGTGGGCCAGGCAGCTATACCAGGGCATTTGAACAAAAATGGTCATGGCATCAGTGTTTGTAAGAGAGAAACAGTGTTGACATGACTTCACCCAGAAGGAGTCACAGACCCTGAGGCAGCCATTTCAACAGGCTTTAAATGTGACTGTGAAAAACGAACATGATGACCGAAGAACTTTATAGACGATTTTATAAATAAGTAGCGCAATAGGAGATCAGCAGAATATACAGTGTGACCCCAAGTTGAAATCCTTCTCCCATCCCTCACGGTTACTCTTCCACCAGCTCCCTCGTGACTTACCCCATTGGCCAGGCAAACAGTGGGGGAGGGGAGTGAGACTATCTTGGGAAGGGGATGAGATCATTCTAAGACTGGCTGATTTAGAACCGGGTAACTTTTTCCACCCATATGGCTCTCAGAGACTTCTGCACTGGCTCATAAACCTTGGCGCCAGCTTTGGGGATCGGCCACGAGGCCCCTCCTCACTGTGGAGATGGTGGCCAAAATTGGATGGGGCCGGGGATAGGGCTTAAGTTGAAACAGAGTGGCAGGAGTTGGGGGAGGGAGGTGGAGCATGGTTCAGCTAGGACCAGACAAGTACTTTGCTTTACTGGCTCCAGGTATCCAGAAACTCTCTAGGAACCAATGTGGGTAGATGATGCATTTTGTGGGTGAAAAAGTCACCTTGCAAGGAGCAGAGCTGTGTGTGTCCCTGGCAGTTCTAATACCTGTATTTGGGGATTCCAATTGGCCAGCCTGGCCCCACCAAAGCATCCTTCCCTGCAAGGGGTAGATGTGGAGGGAAGAGGCGTGGGCTAGGAAGGGATCAAGGCCCAAGTCTAGGTCAGAACATGATTGGGTTCAGTTCGCCTGACCCTATGCCTCTGTCATGGTATCAGTCAGGCCACCTAAGACCAAGTTCCAGCCTTGAGGAAATAGCAGCCTTGGTCCTTGAGCTTGGCCACATCTCTGAGCCTTTTCCTAGGCAGTTCACCTACTCTTCCCTCTCTACCTGCCTTTGTCACCTCCCTAATCCTGAGCTGAGTCAAGTACTCGACTGTCCCCAAGTCAGTGTCCAGCATGCCAGTTTTTCCTTGCTCTTCTGAAGCCAGGGCTTGTGTCTAGGGGAAATTCTAGTACATGTTGCATGAAGGAAAAGGGGAAGGGCCTCGAAGGGATAGGGGTCAGGAAAGGACCAACTGTGCATGCTCGGTGCTGCTCTGTGCCCTGCTCAGTGCTGTTCTGTGCCCTGCTCAGTGCTGTTCTGTGCCCTGCTCCGTGCTGCTCTGTGCCAGGACCTCCAGGGGCAGCCAGCAGCCTCAGGCATCTCAGGCCCCGTCATACAAGGTGGGAGAATATGGTATGAGGCACCTTCGCTCGGCTTACCAGGCAAAGACCAGAAGCTGGGCAGAACCAGAATGGGCTGGAGTATTTCTTTAGCCTGGCTTTTGGGTAGCAGGTCTGGGAACAGAATTCTCCGGTTGGATGGAGTTGTTCCTGGAAAATCCCCACAAGCCTTTTCAGTAGTGTGCTTTGTGCCTGGCTCTCCTTCAGAAGTGAAGGAGCAGGGCCCTTTCTGCTAGTGGGCCCCTCAGGCAATGCCCTTGCCCTCTCTGCCTCCAAGCACTGGGCTCTGGGCTGGCACATCTATGAGTGTTGTCTATTGACCTCACCAATTCACTCAGCCATTCTAAAAGCAGAGGTCAGCGTTCTTATACTTTCAGAAGGAAGTTGAAAATCTAAGATGCCATATGGCTTCGCCAAGGTCACATAACTGCATCAGGGTTGTAGCCCCCACCTATTGATGCCACATGGTGCTGCCACTCTCCCATTCCTACTTAGAAGTCCCCAAAGGGCAGTGTGCCCACAAGCTGAGGATGCCACTTCCAGCTTAGTACCTCCTGCCCAAGGCCTAACCTGGCCTGGTGCCTGTCACTCTCAGAATAACCCTGGTGGTTCTGGGCATGGATTGCAGACCATCACTTGGGACCTATTTTTAATCCTTCGGGTAATGAGGAAGTCTCACCTTGTGCACTAACCACTTGGGACAAGGCTGGATTATGTGGCCTCAGCCTCAAGTGATCTTGCTGCCCTACTGGGAAATAACCCCGACTAGAAGGGGAAGGCCAGGCTCAGCCACACTCCCTTTCTTTCCCTGCCCTATCCTCTTCCCAGAATCCTTACAGCCTGTCATCCCAACATGTTATACTTCCATGTCTGCGCATATCATGGCCAAAGATCCCAGGGCATTACTGTCCAATGTCTTGTGCACTTGAACAGCCAGAAATTCTTTCTTTAGTTAGAGGGTTCTAGAATCCAGGTACAGGGGCCATTTAGAGATTTAGTATCTAGAACCGAACTTCCAGAATTTAGGGTGTCGGGATGCTTTGGGGACAGTAACTGATGGTATTTGAGGAGGTGACAGAGGTTGTGAACACACTTACATGAACTCCGAAAGGTCAAGTGATTCATAACCAATGGAATTATGAACCCCAAAACTATTTATAGAGAAGGGGGGTCCATAGATATAAGGGGACACCCCATGGGACTCCTTACTGCTAAAAAAGATGTATGTGTGGCTACAGAGGAGGAGGGACTATGTCCTGAGTCCATCAAGGAAAGATGTTCAGACAAAAAGACCAGAAAGAAGCTGGGCATGTTGGTCAATGGCTGGAATCACATTGCTAGGAGGCTGAGGTGGGCCCGTTAAAAGTTCAAAATCCCAGAGGAAACAAGCCTATCCTATCTCACAAGCAAACACAAACAAAATACTGAAAGAAAGCCTGATTCTTAGAGAGTTACCCTAACAACAAACGCTAGAATGACTGTAGCTATGGTGACAACAATAGTAGTAGCTGTCCCCCCATCACCTCTAAGGCCAACAAGGTGTCTGCCCGTGTTGAGTCAGGGTTCCATTTATACTATCTCAGCGAGCCCCACAGGCGTTCTTATCTGGGTGGAGAATGGGCGGTGGTCCTCGGGATGAAATCCACAAATGTGATTGGCTCTTTTGCAATATCTGCAGTTCTCTGGAGGGGGATGCTGAGGCCTCTATCCCCAAGTACCTTGCTGCAGCGCAGGGCATTAACAGCAGGATTGGCCCCTTGGGGATACCGTCAGGGAGCCAGCCAGGCCAGCTGAGTGAGCCTCAGTCCACTTGGCCCTGCTCCTCTAGGCGTTGGGGCTGGAAATAGCAGCTGCTCAAGTGCTGACAGCCGAAGGGCATCTAAAAAAAGGCCCCTCAGCCTGGGCACCGTCGCACTCAGCTTGCAGGGCCTATTTTGGGGGAGAGGGTGCCGACGTGCCAATGGAAAATCCATGGGTGGGAGTTTCCAAAGGTGGGGGCCCCATATGACTTCCTCTCTCCATCCTAGTCCCTCCACATGAGCACATATGCATGTGTACACACACACACACACCTGTGATCACATACACACACCCATACAAGTTGCATGTAGCTTTTCTTCCCAACTGTTTGACCTTGTCATCCATATAGTAACCCAGAAAAGGGATGACGAAGGTGAAGCTCAAAGATGCATCTCTGCTGGTAGAGTGTTTGCCCAACATATAAGCAGTCCTGGGCTCTATATTCGGCACTGAATAAATTGGGCATGGTAACACATACCTGTAATCCCATCACTCGAGATAGAGTCAGGAAGAGTAGAAATTCAAGGTTATCATTCTCTGAGAACTTGAGGCCAGCCTGGAATAAATGAGACCCTGTCTCAACAGATAAACAATGCTTGCCCCCACCCCAAAACCAAGTGACATTCCTAAGGAAGGTCTCACAGGAAGGAAGCAGCTGGGGCTATGGCACCCAGGCTGGTGCTGTACTCTAGAGGCAGCCTCCGCACTGAGCTAGCAAACCTGCTGCCCTCCGAAGATGCCAAAGGTATGCCATGAGAGCAATGGAGGTATGCTCTGTGTGTGTTGAATGAGTATAGGTGAAGACATATGGAAACAAATCCCACTGCAAAGCCCAGGTCAGTTCTGAGAGGACCTTGCCTTGCAGTAAGAGAGACAGCTCCTGCAGACAGCCCAACCCCCACCCATCCTGTGACCACCTGCTCCCCCTCTGCCTGGGCCTCCAGAGACCAGCTGCCCCTGCCAAGTTTCCAGGGAACGTGTCAGATAAGGGGCCTGTGCTCATGACTTTCTCCCACCAGTCCCTATCTCTGTCCCTACTGCCACCGCCAAGTGAATAAGAATAGCACAGCCTGGTGAGGGCACACATAGGGGCATCACAACTTAGAGGAGTCTTCGGTACCCTCGCCATCAGTGCTAACCCTGTTCAGCTGCCTGCGACCCTGTGCCCAAAGTCTACCACACATGGTAAAGAGCCAGCTTCAACTTCAGCTCCTGCGGCACTAGAGGAGGACCAGAAGGAAGCCACATTGCTTGTGGGCTTCAAGTCTCCACAGTGGAGCAGTATGATTTAGAGCTGGATTCTCTCTCTCTCTCTCTCTCTCTCTCTCTCTCTCTCTCTCTCTCTCTCTCTCTCGACAAAGTGGTACAGCCTTCTATGAAGTCTGAGTGACAGCTAGCTGGATCCTCTCCCCTAGGCTATGGTCCCTGATAATGGAAGCTCTGTCTGGGTTATGAATGCCCTTGAGAACTCTGACTCTAGCCAGTGGGGATTCAGATGGGGTAGGATCCCTGTGTCCTACGCGAAGCTGTTCCTGGGGTATGGTCATAGGGTAAAGATAAATGTTGTGTTATTACCTCTGCATGAGTCTCCTTTCAGCCCTCCTGCAAGGATGTAAGGACCACATTACTCTGTAGTCATGGACACCGTGGTCAGTGTAGCTGTGACATGGGAAGGGGGCAGATTCAGGAGGCCTTGTTCCCACATTTCTGAATCACGGTGACACCTGATTATAATTAAGGCATCTGAGTCTCCAAGCCCTCTCATCAGTAGCCTCTATAACTCTCTCAACCTGACTCACCATGGAAACCAGCAACCTGGTCCCATGCCAGTCTCTTGCTGTCTTCATCACCTCATTTTCATGACCCTGCCCCTTTACCCTCCAGCCTACCTTCTGTCCTTCTAAGTTACGCACTAAATCACAGGGAGGCAGTCACGGATGCTAAGGAAAGAGAAGGGATGGTGTACGGGCTCCTTGCGTACTTATACACATTCTCACACCACACAGAGAAGACCACACCATACTTACACACTCACAGGCTCACACAAGCATGTGCCTGATAGAGTGGCAGGGCCGCCAGAGGGTCCCATGCTCAGTTTCCCAACACTAGCCCTGCAAGTGGCTCTCCACCACTGCTGTATTCTTGGGGTCCTGCCATCCCTCTGAGGTCTTCAAGGTACAAACTAATATCTTCCTGCAGTAACAGGATGGTTTGAGACCACGGGAAAGACCTTCTTCCCTGAGGCCCAAGCTAGAGCCCTGGGGTCGGTGGAGATGTGTGTGGGTCTCTGGGGTCCTAAGATTGTTTCATTCTTTGGGGGTGAGATCTGGACTGACCTTGGGGCCTCCAGCTTCAAAAGCTCTATCGCTGAGGCTGGAAAAAGTTTAAAAATATCCCCATGTTTACATTCTTTTCAAGCCCGCCTCCTGAGCTTCAGAGCTGGGTCCCTTTGATCTGGCCCTGTGCCTCTGAAGGGGCCTGGGAGAGCTGGGAGCATGGCCCCCTGCTGTGCAGACCCCTCACCTCCCAGCCCAGTTGGAATTCTGTGACACCCCTCACATCACAGAACCAGAGTGAGCCCACAGCAGGGGTGCTGGATCTGGGCCCTTCTTCGTACTTCTCCAAAGCTTGGGCCTCAGATGCCTCCAGGGAATGTGATTGTGGGGCTGCAGAGAGTGATCTGGGGAAAGCCACAATGACTACTACAATGTGCCTGGCTATTTGCTAAATGTATTTTGCAATTTTATAATGTAGTTATCCCTGAAACCTCGTTTTATAAACCAGTACACTGAGGCTCAGCGAGATGAGGTGGTCTTCTGAAATATACAGCAAGGATGAAGCAGGCATGGACCACTGACCACATGACTCTTACCCCTACGCCCACCTCCACCTCCACACCTTGTCTTACTACGGTGTAGGAATGGTGTAGGACCTCACTAACATGAATCCTTCCAGGTACATGCCAACTCTCTCACTATGTGTTTTTCTCCTTCTGTGAGTCAGACATGCTGTGATCCTATGTGATCCTGACCTTCTTCTCTAGAATGGAGCTATGCATCACAGGAAAGTTTGCATCTACAGATGCTCAGGGAGTCTCAGCCTTTTGACATTAGTGGTCATCCTCTACCTGATCCTGGAAATTCAAGGCAGAAGCTGTTCAATTGGGACAGACGCCTCCATTTGCTCTGGGTTCCCATCATTCATCCTTTCCCTTGTTGGTTTCTCATCTTCCTAATTACCATCATCCATAGTCCATCTACCTACTAATCCATCCAACTACTCATTCACCCGTCCATCCGTCTGCACTCACTCACCCAGCTGCTCATATCCATCCATAACAAGGAGCCAGAGAGCATGAAGATTCCAACTTGGATGCTGCATGAACCCACCCTCCTCTTTTTAGCCCACTTTCTCAGTTTTACCAGAAGGAGCTGGCTGGGTGATCTCTAAGGTACTGCTGGGGGATCTTGAGGGAGCAGAGACCAGCTGAAGGTTGGGTACACTTCTACAGAGGTCACATAGACCTCAGACACAAAGGTCATTCTTGTACTCTGGTTCCAGACTACCAGACACGTTTTGTAACCTCTCTGACCTTCAAGATCATCTACCTGAATATGGAGCCAATAATTCATCCAGCCCTAGCAGGCTGATGGAGATGCTACCTCCGAAGACTTCTGAGTGGGGGCAGAGAATGGAATGTGGTAGTAGGGCGGGGACGGCCCTGCTTACGCTGGGGTGGTCAGTGGAATAACCAGTGTAGGTGTGCGAGATGTTGGTTCCTGAGTCCAGGGTGACTGAGGATGGCCTCAGAGTCCATCTTAAGGCTCCCCTCCAGGTCAACCAGGATGCCTGCCCTGTCTTTCTTGCCTGGATTTGGCCCCTATCCCGTAGCACTGCCCAGCAGCAGAGAGATTATCTCCTAAAAATAGGGCTGGGCCCCACTGATGTTGTTCTCTCTCTTTCCCATGATTTATCACCGTAACTCTTTTTTTTTTTCAAGACAGGGTTTCTCTGTGGCTTTAGAGCTTGTCCTGGAACTAGCTCTTGTAGACCAGGCTGGTCTCGAACTCACAGAGATCCGCCTGCCTCTGCCTCCCGAGTGCTGGGATTAAAGGCGTGTGTTACCACCACCCAGCTATCACCATAACTCTTGGTGCCTAGGACCCACGTTCTCCTTTGGGTGAGATCCAGAGTGGTGTGGAGCCTGCACTGGGACAGAAGGAAGCATTCCCAGTTTTAGCTCTCCTGTCCCCGCCTCAAAGGGTCCCCAACACTCCTCTAGAGACTGAGGGACCTCTGCCCATCCTGAGCGTAGGTGGCTCATGCACAGGACCCCGAGTGTGCTCACACATGAATGGAAGACACAGATTAACAAGACTGTGCCCCCATGGCATAGTGATGTCCTAAACACACAGGAACGACTCCTGGAAAGGCTTTCCTTTACCATACCTTCACAGTCACCCTAGGGCTTGTGGCTGGTAGGCTCTGGGAGACCCAACTTGCATTGACCCCAGGTTCTTACCAACAGCCCAGATAATGTCCTTGCATCCTTCTTCACAAGTGACCCTACCAAGCCCCCAGACCTATTTTGTATAGCAGGAGAGGGGACAGGCATGGAGGGGCAGGTGTGCTCATCCACACATGCATACACAGACGTGCAGTACAATCATCCTTCGCAGGGTCCAGCCTGGCCCTCTGAGCCTTTATTATTGGACAAAGAGCTGCCATTTTGGGTGTTCCCATGACCATCCTGTAAAGTCGGTGTTCAGGCTTTGGGGACATGCCTGGTGACAGTGCGTCCCCTCTAGGAAGACGAAGAGCTTTTCCTCTGTCTTGGTCTCCAGTATATCTTGGGCACTGGGTCCTTTCTCAGTGAGTTCAGATGGAGGAGGGGCCAACCTCCCAGTTGGGGCTGCTTGGATCACTCACATTGCTGCCTTCAGGGGAACACTGTCTGCTGGCTGATCCAGGTCCTTCTTCCTTGCCAGGGCCAGGTGGGTGAAGACAAGAATGAGGATGAAGCCTGAGGGGACCAAGAAGAATGGGTAAGCCCTTAGCAGGGATGAGAAGGGTACCTCTCTAAACTCCCTGTCATTGGTATTGATTCTCTATGTAACATTTTCTAGACAGTGTCTCCATTCCCCTAGGCCCCCTTCTCAGAAGGCTGAGACAGGAAGATGATACGGTCAAGGCCAGCTGGCAACAACTTAGTGAGACACTCTTTCAAGAAAAAACTTCTCTCTCTCTCTCTCTCTCTCTCTCTCTCTCTCTCTCCTCTCTCTCTCTCTCTCTCTCTCTCTCTCTCTCTCTCTCTCTCTCGGCTGGCCAAAATGGTAAAGACCCAGTTGTCCCCCCCACCCATCTCTCCTCTCTCTCTCACACACATTTTCTCTGGAGTCAGATCAGCTGGGGTTCATGGGAAAGCCAGTGAGCTATTCATACCTCACAGCTTTCTAAGAGACCCAGCGAAGAAACTCATCATACAACAAAGGGGATGGAGAGGGCGACTGAAAGGGCTAAGTTGGACCTTTCTGCACAGGCTGTGTAATCTTGGACAAGTCATCTAGCCTTTCTGAGTCATAGTGACCTCATCAACAAAGTTGGGAGACAGCAGGATCAAACTCCCAGGCTGTGGGAAGGATTCCATCATGCGCACACTATAGGACCCCACGCATAGGCCATGAACGACAATATGCTAGCAAGTGCTTTGCCTTGGGGTGCCCAGGGTGACTGATACCTAGGGTGGCACATAGTGAGTAGGAGAGTTAGGGGGTTCCTTTTCTAGATCTTTGGTCACTGTGGGGACAAGGGACAATGTTGGAGGCTGTGACTCCAACCATTCATCACCCTCACCCATGAAAGAGCTCAGCTTCCATTACCTATGGCTGCCAGGGTACCCAAGAGGACACCCACTGCTGACAGCTTCGTAGGCATTCCCTTCATGCGGCCCACCTTGCGCATGCATTGGCCTTCCAGGTTGCAGCGACACACGAACACTGGGGTGGGCAATGAAGATGAGAGTATTAGAGACGCCTCCCAGCTGCTTGGAACCTCCTGTCTGAAAAACTGCCTGAGAGATGTTTTGGTGCACACCTCTGCAGGTGCGTGTGAGTGAAGGGGCATTCTCTTCTGTGTATGTGGCATGATATTCGCAGATATGTCGGCCCAGCTACAGATATGCAAGTGTGTGGGCCTGTGCTGTCTCTATGAGCATGTATGACGTAGACCTAGGCTCTTTCCCCTCGTACCCTGATGGCTCCCTCAGGAATTAAAGATGCCAATCTCGGCTGCACTCAAGTCCCAGCCTCACCTTGGACCTGGAGTTGCCACATCTGGGCATCATGGTGGACAACCACCGGTACCGTGTATTCACCTGGCTCTACCCAATGCAAGGCCAAGGTTAGGTAGGCATGGGAATCTGTTGGGTTGCAGAAAATGATTAGGGTTACAAGCCTGATAGGCTCCATCAGAACTGCTCCCCCACACCCTCTCACCCATCTCACTTCCAAGTGAGCCTACCCCCCACAGCCTCATTCCCTTCCCTTGTCACATACCATTGAAAGGCTGGAGGCGCCAATCCCGTTGCACGGTGGGGTTGGGACCAAGAGCAAAGCTGTAGGGACCATGTCCATTGGCCAGGTCAGGATCCTCACTGGCCCCACTGACAACCACACCATAGTCTTGGCGGGGTGTACAGAGGTGTCTGCTGGGCCCAGGGGCTACAGTCAATCTTGGGACGGGAGAGGCCTTCAGGAAATGAACCACGATGGTGGCAGAAGTGCTCAGTCCTGGTTCATCTGCATTGTTGGGGGTGAGGGTAAGCCGTAGAGAATTTGGGCTGGTCTCTATGCTGCTTCCCTCCATACTCCTGCCTCCAACCCCTTCTTCCCACCCCTATATCACTTCCTATATCAGTTTCTTCCTCTTCATGTCCTTCATCCTTTCACTGAGCAAATGTTAGATCCACCAGCCTCTTTCTCGATGCCAAATCTGTCTCAGTGTTGATGCTACTACCCAGACATGACCTGACCTGGGGGAAGCCTCTCTTGTGACTTCCATGGAATTCCTGAAATACCCTTCCTGACATGCCCTCCCAGGACCGGCTGTTTATCCTATTAGAGTGGTGCCCACAGTTCCCCACACCTGCCCCATCTCCCAGCATTCCTGCCTCAGACACAGCCCCGGCCCTCCTCCCACCTCCCTCATCTAGTACTCGCTGTCTTGTTTGTCCCTGGAGTTGACACCCTGAGAAGCCCAAGGGAAATTCTGAATGGCAGACTTGAAGGGTGGTGGTTTTCCTATAAAGTTTCCACGTGGAGTTGCACTCCTCTGAGAACATGCATGCCACTGGTGCTGGGTCATACCTGTGCCTTGGGCCTCCACAAGCACTGTGTAGGTGTCCCCAGGCTTGGCACCCTGCAGGGACCGGGCTGTGTGCACCTCCCCAGAGACCTCCTTGATGCAGAGCCAGCCCTCTGAGTCATTGACCAGGGAGAACCTGGGACTCAAAGAAGATGTGTGTTTGGGGAGGCGCAGGAACAGTATACAGGTTCCTGTCCAGGAACTCCCAGAATGATGTGGCCTACTCAAATCCTGTATCCTTTCTGGGATGCAGGGGCAACAGCGGCGCTCTGGGCCTAGTTGGCCAGTTTCAGAATTTGTTGGTGGTGGGGAGTTTGAGGTGTAGGTAGGGAAGGATTATTAGAACCTGGGGAGCAGGGCAGAGTCCTGTTTGTTCCAGAGCATCCTGCCAAGAAGTCTGGAGGGCTCAGACCCAGGCACAGCTTCAGTCCACTGCTGCTCCCTTAAGGAGGAGAAATTAGAGCTCCCCTGGGGCCTAAACAGTTCCTCCATGCCTGCCTACTTCATCCAGCCCTGACCCTCCAGGAGTCAGAACCTTGGAATTAGTCATAGTTGGAGGAATATTCTAGGACATACACAAAATGAGTTTCTCAGGGGTGTTGAAGCCATCCTTGGGGAGCGGGGGAGTCCAGGCTTGGTAAGAGGCTCACCTGAGGGCTCTGCTAGTGGGCTCTGAGGGATGAATGGTCAGCAGGAGGGAGCCAGCTGGGGTGCTCACTGGGATGCTGGTCTCATAGCTCTCCTGGTCCAGCTTAAGGGGAGGTATCACCCTTTCCACCAATATAGTCACTGTGGCTGTGGCTCCAGGGCCTGGGTCTGGGCCCACCAGCTCCTCCACGTTCCGCACTACCACTACCACCTTGTGATGAGGAGCTGCCTCATAGCTGAGGTTCTGGAACCAGTGAGTTCTGGGTCACTGTGTGGGTTAGGCCATGACACACTTGTGACCCTTCCCCACTCTCTACATCCTAACCTTTTGGAGTCTAAGCTGGACATGATCAGAGTCTGGCTCCCAGGCCAGGTCAAAGATCCCTTTAGGGTCTCCTTCTTCAATGGCAAAGTCCATAAGGCGGAAGGCAGGCTCAAGGTCAGCATCAATGGCTGTAAGTGTGGCCACCAGAACCCCCGGCTTCACATCTTCAGGAAGACTTATAGGTCCAATCTGGAGAGATGGAGATGTCTGGTAAACACCATCAGCACCCCCTTAATGCTCTCCATAGCTCTATGTCAGCTTACCTGGGAAGTGATGAACTCAGGGGCATGGTTGTTGATGTCTGTGATCGTGACTGCCACCTCACATGTGCTGCTGAGGCCTGATGTAGGGGAGGGACTGTTGGTGAGGTTCCAGTAGGAGCACAGAGGGGAAGGGGCCCAGGTCATCATCGCCAGGGTACTTACCACCCTCTGATCCTGCTAAGTCAACAGCCAGCACCTGAAGCAGGATGTCCTGGCCTGGGTGGAGTGGGGCAGTTCCCAGTGTTACACTGCCTGTGGTAGAATCTAACTCGAAGGCTTTTTCTTCAGCCCCCTCCTCAGGCTCAGGGCTCAACAACCGATATAGAACGTGGGAATTGGGTGATCCAGGGGCATCCATGTCCTCTGCTGACAGCATAATCACTTCAGTTCCTGCAAGACAACGCCCCCATCCGCTTCCTGAGCGTGTGTGTGTGTGTGTGTGTGTGTGTGTGTGTGTGTGTGTGTGGTGTGTCTTTGATATAGAACTCTGAAGCTAGACTCACCCCAAAGAAGCAAGATGGTTTCTAGGAGCTCTACCCTTCCCTCCCTCCTGACAAGGCCCGCAACGCACCTGGGGGGCTGAGCTCAGGGATGCTGATTGTTGGGTCATGCGGGGAGCAGACAGGGGCATTGTCGTTTTCATCCATCACCACCACCTGCAACTCCAGGGGTTCCACAAAGTCCTCACCACGGGAATTCTGAGCTCGTACTTGGAGCAGGTACTGTAGTGGGCAGTGGAGAGCTTCAGATCAGGGCCAAGGGTAGCTCCGGACTGGAGTGGATTGAAGTCTCTTCTGGTGGCTAGTCCCAGTCTTCTGGGTTGTCTTCATTGCCTCAGCATCTGTGGGGGATGTGATAGAGCACCCTCCAGTCTGCCCCATGTTTACCTCTCACCTCACCTCAGCCTGGGCCTCTCGGTCCAGCTCCACAGTTACATGGATTCTCCCCTCTGCATCCATGTTGAAGGGTCCCAGAGGCTGACTCTGCAGTTGATAATGTGCATCTCCTCCATTCCAGTGGACCTGTGAGGAGGACATAAAGTGAAAGCACTTCAGGCTGAGAGGCGGGACGCATCTAAGCCAGTCTTTACCCCCAGCTGATTCCCAGCCAAGGAGCCTGGGCCCTAAGAGCACGTGACTTGTGACAACCTTACCCTGCTTCAAGCCTGAACCTTTTCCAAAGTGCCCAAATGACCAGCTTATTTTATTTTCTGCTTTCTCAGTCTGGGCCCGACCCCAAAGCATTCCTAGAAAAGGTCGGAGACATTCCCGGCTTGTGTGACAATCCCCATGGCGGTGAAAGTTGGCAGCTGTTTTCTCTGAGGAAGCCGTAGGCAAGTCGCGGATGTCAGAGCGCAAAAGCACAGCTACTAGAGGACAGCACATGATGGGCTGTATGCTTGGTCCCAGGCCTTACTGCCCACTTTATAGAGGGAACTATATATCTCAGGAAGGAATGGGGATCAAGTTGAGTCATGGGAACTCCTCCCAAGTGTCCGGGTGACTCAGACCTAGCTACATTAGCTATGGGGTTACTTTAGCCACTGATAGCCACTTCTCACCTGGGCAATGCTGTGTGGGTATGCAACTCGCAGATTCTCTGCTAGGTGAACAGGCTCTAGGGGTACCCAGGTGCTCTGTACTATGGAGATCTCCACAGTGGCGATGGCCTGGTGGCCTGAGGCCTGGTCACCCATGTCCTTGACCTGTACCAACAGCTGGTAAGGTCCTTCGAGGGAATGGTCTAGGCCGGTGCCTAGAAGGGGTAGAAGGTCAGCTGAGCATGGACCCAAGGAGCAAGGCCCAAAGCATCTTTGTAGTGAGGAGGAGAGAGCCGCATTCCCAGCGTCCGGTTAGCTTATGCCCGAAATAAGTACACAGAAACTGTATTCATTGAAACACTGCCTGGCCCATTAGCTCCAGCCTATTATTGGCTAACTCTCACATATTTGTTTAACCCATTTCTAATAATCTTTGTGTCACCACGAGTCGTGGCTTACTGGGAAAGATTCAGCGTGTCTGACCTGGCAGGCTTCATGGCGGGTGACTCTCCCTGACTCTGTCCCTTTCCCAGTATTCTGTTCTCTTTTCCCTGTCTATCTAAGTCCTGCCCTATCAAAAGGCCAAGGCAGTTTCTTTATTAACCAATAAAAGCAACCCAAATACAGAAGACCCTCCTACACCACATCTTCAGCCAGTACCAAAAAGAAAGCCAAGTATATCACAGGAGTTCAATTATGTTGTGGGGTTGGAGAGAGGGTTCAGTGGTTAAGAGCACTGGCTGCCCTTCCAAAGGACCCAGGTTAGATTCCCAGCACCACATGGCCACTAACAACTGTCTGTAACTACAGTTCCCAGGGACTTGATGCCCTTTCCTATAGGCACCAGGCTATATGTGGTGCATAGACATATATACAGGCAAAGCACCCACATACATTACATATGCATGCCCGTGTGTGTGTGTGTGTGTGTGTGTATGTGTGTGTATGTGTGTGTGTGTGTGTGTGCACAACAATTTTTTTTGTAGCTTTGGATCCAGCCCTAGAACTCGCTCTGTAGATCAGGCTGGCCTCGAACTCACAGAGATCCGGCTGCCTCTGCCTCTCAAGTGCTGGGATTAAAGATGTGTGCCATCACTGCCTAGCTCCACATAACTGAATTTGTTAAAAGACTCAAAAAGATAAAAAGAAAGAAAAATGTTAAGGGATGAGCTAGTCCTTAAAAAAAAAAAAAAGAGGATTTATTTTATTTATTTATATGTATATGTGTATCTGTGTGATTGCAAGTACCAGCAAAGGCCAGAAGAGGGCATCCAATTCCCAGGAGCTGGAGTTACAGAAGGTTGTGAAATGGCACATGGGTACTGAGAATTGATCTCAGGGCCTCTGCAAGAGCAGGCAGTGCTCTTAAATTAGAGGCATCTCTCTTATCACCATCGTGAGCATCCAACTGGTACCTGACAGATTGCAACTTCACTTCCACAGTGAAAGGTTGATGGACTGGGGAGGTAGCTGGATGACCAGGGTGGGGAAGAGGGCAGATAGGTAGATGATAGGAAGAGGGAATGGGTGGTTGACTATGCGGGAATTTGGGTATGAGAGTATATGGATGAGCAAGTGCTGGACAAATGGGCTGCACAGGTCATTTAGGGGCTAGACGAGAGAAAAGGTGGCTGACTGGGTTAAGGTGAGAGTCACTTATCCATCTATCCCTAACTTGAACCTGTGATCTAACTTGCAGAAGTAGATCTATCTTGCTATCATCCCCGAGGTATCTTGCTACAGCTCCTTTACCCATTCCTGTCTGGTCTCCATCTATCCCATGTCTAAACTCTCCACGCACAGCCCCGCCTTGGCCTCTGCCTAGAATGCCCTTTTCCTGTCATCTCAGCTCCAACCCATCCATCACTTACGGCTTAGAGGCACCTTCTCCAGCATCCATGACTCTCTCCCCCATCCAACCCAGGTCATTCTTACCCCTGGGACTGAGGGCCAGAGCTCCTAGTCGAGGGTCCAGCTGGAACATATCTGGGAAAGGCTGAGCTGGGAACTGACTCAGGATGTGGAATCGAAGGTCTGAGTTGGCTGTGCCTGGTGCATCCCCATCAGAAGCCTCAAGGAAGAGAAAGGGGATCCCTGGGGGTGGGGATATACTGTAAGGAGTGGTAGGGACAGGGATTCTCCTGTACCTCCCCTCTGTCTCCTCAGAGCTTCCTCCTATGTTCATCAGGGTTCTGGAGGCAAGCTCATTGTTATCCCATTTCCCAAATGAACCAACTGAGACCCAAGGCAATTGGACTGTTAATGGGGCTGTAGAGTACAGAATGGGACAAACTTGGAGGAGGGTTTGAACCCTGATGATGTGCCAACCAAAGGTAACTGTCTCTTTACCGTCTGATGTCTTATCAGTGTCTACCTGATGTCACCACACATTGGTTGCCCTTGTCACTCACCAGGCCTGGTGCCCTGGCTTAGCCGAGCTCTGTAGATGGCCTGGGAGAATTGGGGTACCTGGTCATTCTCATCTTTCACATGCACAGTCATGGGCTGTGGACCCCACAAGATATGTCCATCCTCAGACTCCAAGGTGACCTGGCAAGAAAGGGTAGTTAGTCCCCAGCCCTGTCTTGCCTGCTTGCCCCTATACCTCACCCTGTCATACCTGTAGTCGGTACTCTGCCTTTTCCTCCCTGTCCAGGGCCTTTGTTGCCATCAGAAAGCCAGACTCCTGATCCACAGCAAAGGGGTCTTGAGCATCTATGCTTGAGTCCCCTGATAGGACAATCTGGCCTTTATCTCTCCCGAGGGGTAGTGGTAGCTGGTGGGATAGAACAGAGTCAAAAGAAGTAGGGTATGGGCTAGACTCTCAGTGGTTCTCAACCTGTGGGTAGCGACTCCCTTAGGGGTTGCTTATTAGCTATCCTGCATATCTATATAACAATTCAAAACAGTAGCAAAATTACAGTTATGAAGTAGCAATGAAATAATTTTATGGTTGGGGTCACCACAATATGAGTAACTGCATTAAAGGGTCTCAGCATTAGGAAGGTTGAGAACCACTGGGTTAGAGGCTAACACCTTTACCTATAGGCCCCATTTTAAATATGGGGAAACTAAGTCTCAGAAGGAGCTGGTGATTGCCTGGAATCTCAAATCCAGTAACCAAAGCTTCAATCGAGAGCTTTTCCTGTAGTACCTGATACTCCTCATGCTCCCTGACACCCTCTGTCTAAAGCGGGACCTTGTCACCAACATCTCTTTTCCTTTTTAGACAAGGTTTTCTGGAATGACCTAGGATGGCATCAACCCACTCACTGTCTAAAAAGCTGGACTCAAAGGAGAACCAAAGCAGCAAAGAGAACAGACCCTAGAGGTGGGAGAAACATGATATTGGGGTAATGGGACACTACCGTGCACTCAGGCTCACCTTGATTATGTAGAAAGGGAAGTTCCCACCATAGTTTTCAGGGACTTCCGCGTGCAGCTCTGCAGGCTGGGCCTCAGTGGTGAAAGCCTATGGGAAATTCTCTCCTTGTTCCACCGGCTCTGGTAGGAAGAGGGAATTGCTGCCCCTCCCCCAACCTACTAGATCGTAGTCCATCCACCCTCTGGTCTTATGCTTCCTGCTTCCACAGCAGGCCCACAGTTCTGACTCTGAACTCCTGACTCCCACACTACTTTTGTGGCTAAAGTGATGAGTCCCTGTGGGATTGGGGACAAGGGTGCTAACCCCCAAAGTTGAGATCTGAAGGAAGAGGCTGGGCCCAGCTCACCTGAATAACAAGGAGGCAAAGCAGCAGCCACAGGCAGGCAGAGATCATGGTCCAGGTGGGCCTGAGGGACATGGAAGTGAGAATCCAGCCCAGAGGGTCAAGAAGAAGGGCTCTAGTCTGTATACATGGCCAGAGGGATCTCACTATAGCCTAGTCTCCTCTTCTCCCTCCAGCGGCCTGATGCAAATATTCAGCATCTTGGTCAGACCAAGTGAGGCCCTGCCTCTTGGATCTTGCTGTCACAAAGAGGACCATAGACATTTTCATCTCCAAATCTTCTTCTCCTTCCTGCTATAGCACCCCTGCCCACCCCCGCCCCCCCGCAACAGCTCCCAAAGTGCCAATTATTTAGCAGCCCACCAAATCACAGAAATTAGAAGCTGGACAGACAACTGTCACTTCCAGCAATTCCGTGTTTCAGGTAAGGCCCGAATGGCAGATCCTTGTCAAGGTCATGGAGGACTTGACCACAAGAGGATTCATTCTGGAACAGAGGACTTCTGGCTCAGGCCTTGGAGATTATCCTCTTTCCCATCACCACGCCCAGATACAGAATACCCTTTAGGGCAAGGACTCGGCCCTCATTTTACATTTTGCAGATCTCGGCGTGTGGCTAAGAATGTGTAACATTATCAACTATCCTCCGCAAGATGGATCCCTGAGAGTTCTTACCCAGATATATGAAGGATAGCGCAGCCCTACTCCCAAGCTCAACTCTGCCCACCCAAGAGCTCCCAGCCCCTCACTTACTGATGCCCAAAGCTTCTTCCTTGGTCCAGCTGCCAGGAGAGAGAGATCCTTCTTCAGGAAGTTCTAGCAGGTTGGGCTAGGTGGGGCTGGGCAAAGTGGACACTTAAGCAGGTAGGCGGTCCAGTCGCTCTTGCTCAGGAGTGGAAAATGCCACTGGGCCCACAGCAGCAGGCCTGGCCCCGCCTAGTCCCCCCAAGTTACTTATTGACTTTGGAAAGCTAGGACTGCTCAGTATCCGTGACTGCCAGCCCTAGGAGGTGGGCAGATCTTTGTCACTCCCACCTTGACACAGCTCAATGAGCACTTCTTAGCCCTCTGGGCTTGGACACAACTTTTTTTGTGTTTGACTTTAGACCTGGCCCCATTTCTCCTCTGTGCAGTGCATCTGTAGCTAGATCTCCGCGGATACTGTTCCCTGTGCCTGGAATGCTCTTCCCACCCTTCATCAGGGTAGTAAGTACCTACTCATACTTTAGCAAAAAGCACAAATAACCCCTTCTCCAAGAAAGCCTCAACCTTCCTAATTCTGCGACACTTATACAGTTCCTCATGTTGTTGTGACCCCCCACCATAAAACTATTTTTGTTGCTACTTTATAACTGTAATTTTGCTACTATTATGAATCATAATAAATATCTGATATGCAGGATATCTGATATGTGACCCCTGTGGAAAGGTCATTTGACCCACAAAGGGGTCACTACCCAGGTTGAGAACCACTGTCTTATGCTAATAGGCTGGATTAGAACCACCTCCGGTAGTTCCCACATTCCACACCATGGACTGCCTCTACTATGCACAGAAGACACCAACTTGTCTCCCACTTATTAGCCTGGGAGTCCCTCTGGGAAGGACATATGGCCTTGTCCTGCCCCCAAGTTCTCTTAAGTGGCTTGTGACATTAAGGAAAGGGCTGGAAATGTAACCCAAAGGGCAGATGACCCCAAGTGGGTGCTAGGAGTTCCAGACCATGCTTCAGGGAGACCAGTGGATGGAAACAGAAGCCTGTGAGGTCCCCTGAGGCTTCTCAAGCCTCACATTGGCTCCTGAACACTGACAAGGGCAAGACACTGCACTCTCTCATGCCTCTAAGCAGAAAAGAGAAGACTGAGCCAGCTCAGGTGTCTTTGAGGGGGTTCCAGGGCTGACCAGGGCCTCCACACCTCTCCAATAAGGCCCACGAAGTAGAGAGAGCAGAAGATTTGTTTTCTGGAAGTCTTGGATGAGGGGAGAGGGTAAGAAGATCCTGATCTCCCCTGAGATCAGTGCATCTGGTTGGTTTCTTGGGATGGAAACTGGGCCAGGACAAGCAGAGTATCTACTTTGGGGTCACTGAGGCACCTAGTCTGGATTAGTGCTATATGTGGGATTGTTGAAGGGGTCTCATGCTTATCAGGTGCTTATTAACCAGCTCCCAGCTTTTCTGAGAATATACACATTGTGTACACACACACACACACACACACACACTCATTGTTATCTCACCCACTCCATTATGAAAAGGGAACTGTCCTGTTGTCATATACTGTGTTATAGAGAGGCTAAGCAGTTTGCCCAGGGCCTGGATTGTGTGTGTGTGTGTGTGTGTGTGTGTGTGTGTGTGTGTGTAAGCAACAGAAGCTTTGAGAAGTTAATACTGCCTGGGTGAGGGTGCGGGGGAGTCATAGAGGTCCCTCCTTTACACACTGAGCAGCATAGAGGTCCCTCCTTTACACACTGAGCAGCTGCCTTCAGACTTCTTTTTGATACTGAGTGAGTTGCAGCCAGGGTTCTATCCAGGCCTCAAGGGCTCCCAAGAGTTTGTGGAATGAAGAAAAGTGGGCCCTCATCCCAGGCTGCCTCCAGGCTTTGGGAATGAGCAGACCTATGTGGCGGTTTCCCCCTCAGCCACTTCCTACCCATCACCAACCGGCAATGCCAGCTCCTGAAAATATGTGCCGGAGTCCTCCTTCTCTGTGGGGTACACACTCCAAGACCCCCAGTGGATGCCCGGTCCATGCATGATGCCAAACCTCTCTATATTGTATTTCTTCCAATACTTGCCTTTTCGCTTTCTGAAGTGCTGCATGGCCTCTCTTTGGCCTACACAAACTGCCAGTGTCACTGCTCTATGAGCGTTATCTGGTGACTAGCACTGTGACATTAGAAAGCTGTTCTGATGACTGAGGTGGCTTCTAGGTGACTAACAGGTGGGTAGCATATGCAGCATGGATCCTCCTGACAAAGGCTGACTCACATCCTGAGTGAGACAGAACTAGATGGCTTAAGATGGCTTTAATAACATTGCTCCGATCATCATCTACTTTAAAATGTATGAATTGTTGATGCCTGGTATTTTCCTTTTCACATTTTCAGACGCTAGCCAGCCAAGGGCAATCAAACCCACACACACGAAAGAAGCAGTAGATAAATGGAGACTCCTACCGGTAAACTCCTATGCTGTCACCTGTGTCAAGAAGGATGAAGGAGGGGACAAGAAGATGGTTAAGTTAGTAAAGAATAAGGAGCTAAGTTCAGATTCTCAGCGCCCATGTAAAAAGCCAGGTGAAGTTCTTACAATCTCAGCACTGGGAAAGTGGAGACAGGGAAATCTATAGAGCTTGCTGATTAGCCAATCTATTCTATTGCTAAGCTACAGGCTTAAGGAGAGACCCTGCTTAAAAAGAATAAGGTGAGAGTGATTGCGAAGACTTCTGACATCCGTCTTTAGCCTCCAAATACACACTAGCCCATGCACATGTATACACAGCCATGGCCACACAGAGTCTCTTACATACAGAGGAAGGGAAGGAGGGAACGAGAAAGAACCTGGAAGGAGAGCTGGCCTGGTAACCCCAGCTATGCAGGAGGCCAAGACACGAGGTTAAGTTCTAGGCCAGCCTGGCCAATTTAGAGAGACCTTGTCTCAAAATGCATTGGCTGAGGATGTAGCTAAGTGGCAGTGAACTTGACTATAACAGATGAGGCTCCAGGTTCTGTTAAAAAAATAAACACAATATAGGGTGAGTCATCTGCTCCACTACTAGGAGGGCCTGGATGGGTAGATAGGCAGTGATGGCCCACAGGGACACATCCTACACAGATGTGAAGTCTGCACTCCAGACGGGGAGAGCTCTAGGGAGTGGTCTTTGCAAAAGATGAACTAGTCAGTGTATTAGCATGGGCCCTCATAGAGTAAAGAGTGCTGAGCCCCTGTAGGATAACTTCAGGCAGGAAGCAGAGAAGCCATCAGTGCCTGCGTGTGCCTCCCTCAACACCTACCCTTGAACACCAGCCACCTTCCCTCCCCTCTCTTAAGTCTTCCCCTCCATGTGCCGACTTTAGCTGATTTCCACCCCTTAGGAAGGCTAGGGCAGAGCCTGAGCCCACACTCATGTCAGGCTGAGAGATCCAAAGCAAAGTGTGCTTTTTGGGGCAGCCTCAGTTTCCCTTTATGTATGGAGAGGCAATAGGATCTTCAGTCAGCTAGACAATTCCAGGCCCCAGTGTGGAAGGGTCTAGATAACAGGCTGGGAGAAGGTTTTATCTCCTGCTTCTTGAATGTTCCTCCTAACCCTCATAGGTTCCTTCCATTGTGC
Organism: Ondatra zibethicus; assembly: GCA_004026605.1. Taxonomy (NCBI): domain Eukaryota; kingdom Metazoa; phylum Chordata; class Mammalia; order Rodentia; family Cricetidae; genus Ondatra; species Ondatra zibethicus. The sequence goes on from PVIU01006575.1 coordinate 97,327, forward strand.
TGACTAAATCCAGGCCAAACAGGACCCATCAAGACCATACACTAAGTCATGTGGGCAGGGAACCCTTATCTCTCAATTTCAGCATCTCTTTCTGCTCTTGAAACCACCATGAAAGAAACCTACTCAACAGCCCTGGCTTGTCAGGAAATAGTCTTTATTACAAAAATCTGCATGTAAACAAACAGCAACCATACTGAACAGCCTGACTCCCGGGCACATACACCCACATGGAGAAAGGCAGAGTCCTGTCCACGAGCTGGGTTCAGGCTGCTTGGTATGCACGTGGGCCTGCACATGCATCTTCCTGGCATTGGCCTCTTGGAGTTGCCTCCCTGGTCAGCACTGTCTGTCTGTCCATGACCAAGAGACAGGGTGTGCACAGCTGACAGTTCTCAGTCTCACAGACCGTGGACCAGCCCTGAGGCCTCGAGAGAAGTTGGCTGGGCCATCTCCTCCACCCATCCACTGGCCCACTAAGCGAGAGGCCCATCGGGCCTCAGAGAACAGAGAGGTCATGGCAGGACTTGGACTTAGCACGGAAGGCCATCTTGCGGCTGTTGCGAGCTACGATGCGGCCCAGAAAGCGTTTGGCCTTCTTGCCAAGGCTCTCCCTTCGCCGAGTGCCAGCTTGCCGCCGGGCATTATCTTCTTTGCTGTCTCTGCGAAGGCGTATCTGACGCACGACACCCTCAAACAGTGCCTGGACGTTGTGATGCAGGGCTGCTGATGTCTCGATGAACTTGCAGTCGAAGACCACTGCGCAGGCCCGGCCCTCTGTGGGATGGGGACAGACAGGTGCCAGTAAACAACGAGCAGAGGATGCCATCTCAAACCCTGGCCATATCTGGAAGCTACAACTCAAGAATTCTCTAACAACGGAACAAGGAGCCTTAGATCCTTTTTAAAGACACAGTGATCCCAGTTGCTCGGTCACTTGAGAGGCACAATGTGCCTCCAAAGTTTATGGTGGCCCACAAAAAGGAATTCATGCTTTAAAGCCCACTGTTTAAAATGCATTCTGTAGTAGTGGACTAAGGCAAATGAAAATGATTTGACAGCTGAGTATTTTATGATTTGCTGTTATACGAATGGCCCAATGGCCTGAGGTAGGGGCAAGGTCACCAAGTTTGAAGTATTTGGTACTGCATGCCACAAAGGAGGATGTTGAAGCGTGACGAGTACCAGGCCTACTCTGAGGACGGTGGGGCATGGAATCATGCTCTGACCTCCTGATCCTTTATATGTTTTTCCATTTCCTCAGCCTCACTCTTGTCTCCTGTCAGGCATGGACCTGAGGAGCAGTTGAGGAGGGTGCTTGTGCGCCTCAGTTTCCCCCAGCAGATCTGGTTCTTCCCTTCCCCTTTGTTTTAGGCTTTTGGGAGCCCGATGGACCAGATGCATCTCCTCTACCCTCCAACACCAAGTTTTCTTCCTGAACATTTTTAGCCACTGATGATCCCCAGGGACTCAGGCTGAGCCAAGAGTAACTGGCCCACAGCCCAGCTAGGATCTCCTTCCCTTTCCTGACCCAATGCCTGCTTACCGTCCACAGAAACTTCACGAGAGCGCACTAGGTCACTTTTGTTGCCCACAAGGATGATGGGCACGTTGTCTGTTTGCCTCGCCCGCCGCAGCTGGACCCGAAGTTCTGAGGCTTTCTCAAAGCTGCCCTTGTCTGTTATTGAGTACACAATGACGTATGCATCTCCCATGGCCATGCAGTGGCCAGGTAGCCAGCAGCCCCCATCCTGGAGGGGATACAAATGCACACACAACCCTGTAATTCCCAGCAAGGCCCTTCCCCCAGCTTTGCTTCCCCTCTTAGCCTGCATCCTACCTGTTCCCAAATGTCATAGACCATGAGTGATGCCTCTTCTCCATCCACAGTGATAGAGCGATCATATGTGTGCCCTAGGAAAGGAGCCAATAGCCAAGTTATCAGTTGGCTGTCAAAAGTTCCCAGTGTCCAGTTCCTTTTCTGACCACACCTCCCACTTCTCAGAGTCTCCTGATAACTCTCCTCCACCAGCAGATGGTTGCTATGATCAAATGAATGACAAGCCTGGTAGCTGGGTGGGGGCTGGAGGCATGGAATGTCCCACCACCCTCTCTGTGTCCCCAAACTAGCTAAGTACTGGGTGTCCAGGGCTCCCTGACCTCCTGCTGCCTGGATCCATCATGAATGTGACCACACTGGCCAGAGGTAGCTCAGTGGCTGTCTCTCCCCGGAGACCTTGGCTACCTAACTTTCCTCTCCTAGAAACTTCTGATTTTGTTCCTGTCAATCCTGACAGGCAGGACTGTCCTGCCCAAGCCACAGAGAAGTCATACCCAGCACTCAACTCTTCTATTCTGGGCACTTCTTCCTTATCAAGGACTGGCACATGGGTAGGGGAGAGGTTGTGGGGATTAAGTAAGGATTTGTGGTGGCTCTGCAGTTTCTCCATCTTGGACGCGGAGGTAACATGATTCTGAAAGTGCCTTGAAATTCCATAGTGTTTGCCACTTTTAGAACAGGTCCCCTTCCTCCCAACTATCTTTCTCTAAACAGCTCAATTCTCTTACCTGCGGCTTCTGCGTCAGGCCCGTCCTCTATACCACCAAAGATGCGCGCCAGAGCGCTCTTGCCCACACCAGGCGCTCCAAGCAGCAGCACCTTGTAAACGCCCTCCACTGAGCTGCTGCCTCCAGAACTAAGCGAGTCGGAGGAGCCTTCGGGCCAGTCCAGCCTCTGCCCTTGTGTCCGAGTTCCCGCTGCAGTCGCTGCTAGGGAACCCGGGGCTAGCGCCGCCTGAAGGTCTCGCTCGTCTACGGGCATGCTCCTGCGGTGCATTGGGGGTGCCGGGCCCCAGGGGGTGCTGCCTCGACGGCGGTCGCGCTCCCTGCCCGCGCCTCGGCTCCCTCC